>CAUHTR010007500.1:53057-77091 GCA_959609185.1 Schmidtea polychroa | reverse complement strand
AACTATTTATTATTATATTCTGCTTCTTTAATTTCATTATACTCTTCTTGATTCTTAGGATTATTATTATTATTATTTATTAAAGATCGATCAGCATTAAAATAACTATAACATTTAAAATTATTTAAAGGAAACTTTTTAAAATTACAAATTTTATTACATAAAGGTTCTACATTATTATATATATATATATATATATATATATATATATATATATATATATATATATATATATATATATATATATATATATATATATATATATATTATATATATATAATATATATATATATATAATATATATATAAGGATTATTTACATTATTAAAATTATTATGACCAATATTTACATCAATATCAGAATTACCTAGTAATTGCTCCGATCATTGCCTCCCGTGTCGAAGCATGTACTTTTGGGTGCTGAATATCCTCATATTTGTCTTCTGCATCATCTGAATACTCAAGTGGCATCGTCCTCATCATTAGCTTCAATTGCTGCAATTGTTCTTCCTGGATTGTTGATCTTTGTTGATAGCTTGTGGTTCGATGGGCATAATAATTATTGTTTCTCATGTTTGAATTAGTTTGAAACTTCCTTCTTTCCAAATTTATATAGCAGTCAATCTCCTTGTGTCCACGTAAGTGACATCTCTGGCATTGAATCGTTGAACATTCTCGCCGTACGTGGCCTTCAACTCCGCATGCAAAACACGTCATTTTCTTTTTCATTTGGCATTCTCGACTAACATGACCAGTTTTCTTGCATGTCCAGCATTCAAATTGTCGGTTACTGACGTTTCGCTGCTTGAAATTATTATTTCCGTTTACCATTCCTCTTTGAGCCACATCTCTGTAGCTTCTGTAGTTTTATCCAACCGGTGAAGTCTTCACAATATTAATATGGCCCATAATTTTGTTTACCTTTTCTAATTTCTTTATTGTCGCTTTTATTTCTTCTGATGTTTTCAAATCTTTCATCTCGATCTCTTTTTTAACTTCTCGATCTCTTACACAGTTTGTAAGCAGGCATTTTTCTATTTCTTCTTCATCCTATTTGTGCGCTATTAATTTCTTTGTCATCTTTTTAATTTTCTCTATAAAAGTTTCGGCTGAATCTGATCCTTGTTCATAACTCAAAGCTTCTTTTAGATCATCCATTAATGATGTCGGTTTCGAAACTGTCGGTTTCGAAGTTTCTCTTCCATCGTTTTTCCTTCGGCTGCTTCATAATCTTCCATTAGCGATCTGTCAAGTAATGTTGTAGTTAATATTACTTGCATCCTAATTGTTGTTTTTGTCGCGCCAAAAAACCTTTGACAATCCTTGATAAAATTTTCTAAATCATCGCCTTTGTGAAATTTTTCAGGTAATAGTCTGCTTATCAATAAATCCGTGGTCGTGGTCGCCATGTTAGACGCAATTAAATTCAAGTCTTCTTCAAGCATTTATTTTTATAACAACTTCAAAATTGTGCCGTTTACTAATGTATTTAAACACCGAGGCGTGATAATTATTAATATTAATGTAATTACTGGTCATACATTTAATTGATTTAATTTAATATAATTTAATATAATATGATATAATTTAATATAGAATTTAAATATAAAAATTTAACAGAAATAATTATTTCTACTAACTGATCTCACTTCTACCATTTAACCATAATAATTTTATATAGAGATTTACTAACTCCTTACAAAACCTATTAATTATTTTTATATTATAGACAGTTTTTTTGCTCTTGATCATATTTAATAGCGCCAGTGGCGTAACTAGTGGACGCAGGACCCTGCGTTGCGGGGGCCAAAAATTATTACTAAAAAATATTTACAATCATTTTCTGAAACTTTTTTCCCAGTTATATTTGCCTACAAACATAAAACTATCATTGAATAGCGGCTGCTGTGAATAACTATGTATTAAACTTTAACGGAAAAATTTAAGTGGAAATATTTTACATTGCGCAGGGGGCCCAAATTTTGATGTTCCGCGACTGAATAGCGCATTATTTTAGGATTTGGATATAAGCAGAAACCTGAATAAATTTGTTTGAATGTTTATGCTCTTGAAAATATTTTTATAAAATATCCTTTAAACGATTTAAAGTGCAATTTTAATGTGCATTATATAATCCAATGAAATGAGTTTTTAATTACGTAAGCTCGACTATTTAAAGATTCATAAAAATGTGTTATGTGAATTTCATTTTCAAGATGTATTTAAGAGTTTTAACTATATTTATATATATTAAAAAATTAACAGTATATCCCATTTTTTGTAGGGTCCAGAAAAGTTAATTACATCACAAATGAAATGAAATAATTTTAACAATTTTAGAAAGGGTTAAAAGTCAAAATCCATATATTAAAAGCTTTAAAAAATTAATTTTTTTTAATTAAAAATAAATTGATTGAATTAAGTCCAAATTACAAGCTCTGTTGTTTTAATTATTGTTTTAATTGTTGCGCACTCAAATCGAGATTTGGGGTAAATAAAATTTTAATCATGGTTTGTTTAATTCAATATTGTTTCAAGTGGCAACAATTTGAAAAATTACCCAACCGAAAATATTAATTTTTCCTCTCAACACTGCACAGGAAATTAAATTTGAATTAAAATGCTTTATTATTGATATTTTCGGGGAAAATAAATTTTTTTTTCATCGGCATTGAAAATTGTTTTCATTCCCGAAAGGCAGACTTAAAACTTTCAGTCGAAATCGCAAGTGTAATTTATTTATTTTTAATTTTATCACATTTTTCTCCTTTCTTCTAATCCACAAAACCAATTCTGATTTCGAAAATTACAATCAATTTTATCAGCAGATAATTAATTTTCTCTAGAAAAAAACACCCATTTGATCAAACAAGAAGAAAAACAAGACATATTTTCAATTTGAGAATTAAGTGTAGATTTTTCTTTCAATTGAAAGATAAAACCATTTTATGTTTTGATATTAGTGAAGTTTGATTTTGAAGTAAAACCTAAGGAAAAAACAGAATGGTTAATTTTTTTTGAAAAAAACATGAAATCTTAAACATTACTATTAAAGGAACAAAAGGTTTATCAAATCATTTGTTATAATAATAATAATAATAATAATAATAATAATAATAATAATAATAATAATAATAAAAATAATAATAATAATAATAATAATAATAATAATAATAATAATAATAATAATAATAATAATAATAATAATAATAATAATAATAATAATAATAATAATAATAATAGAAGATCGCCAACTAAATATATTAAAATATAACATTGCTATATATTTCGAAATTTTGAAAAACATTTTATTAAAATATCCTTTTGATACAGTTTGATTACGATTATTAGTTGTTAATTTGTTTGAATATTATTATTTTCATTTAGTTGCGATTAACAAGATTCTTATCCTGAAGAAGACTGTTACACCGTGTAATTAAATAGCAATGTTATAATTTAATATACTTAGTTGACGATTTTCTGCTTTCATTCTTTGATTATTATTATTATTATTATTGTTATTATTATTATTATTATTATTATTATTATTATTATTATTATTATTATTATTATTATTATTATTATTATTATTATTATTATTATTATTATTATTATTATTATTATTATTATTATTATTATTATTATTATTATCATTATTATTATTATTATTATTATTAATAATAGAATAAACATGACAAAAATTTAATTTTTAGAAAGCGCCTCTGAAACATACCTTTAAAGATATATTTCGACAGTTTATCTGTCATCATAAGATAGATAGCAAAAAACTACAGATATTATAAATTTTTTATAAACAAATTACACAATATTTATTATTTAAATTTTTTTTAATTTAATTTAAATAACCAATGATATTTCAAATTAAACTATTTTCAAAAATTATACGAATACATTTAAATGTTATTTTATTCTCACAAAAATAATATCAATTTTAATTTTAACAATCAATTAATAAAATTTTAAAAATAAAATTATTTATTTATAAGAACTTCTTTTGACTTTCATCTCTGATTTCCTTTCATTTTCAATTGACATAATATTTATTATAAAATTGACTACGAATCGTTAAAGATATGAATGATTTTTGATATTCAATACAATTGCAAACAAAAATCCATATACTATCAATTTAACACTTAAACTATTGAAAACAAACCTATTCAAAACACAAGTGTTGGCAGCATTTTGCACATTAATTTTCGGATCCAACGATCTTATCAACAATGTTTTATGTATTAAACATTCCAAATAATTAATAAAAGTTTTAATAAAATTGTAAAATCAGACATGTCTATTTTACTCTGCCCTACCTGATGATCATGGGAAAACTGTCGAAATATATCGTAAAACAAACTTGAGTGGCATTTTTTTATCAATAATAAAAAAAAAATAAACAGTTAAATAATAGGCATGTTTGCAAAAACTGTTTTATCTACTTTTTTTGATCTTTAAACATATTTAAAAAATAGAGCTGCACAATTTAATAATTTATAAATTAACATATCTCTGATTTTGTAAAGTTGAAAATAATTTTAATATTTATATCTAACATTCAATTGTTTGTCACCATATATTTTTTTGTAAATCCTGCTCCATGTACCCTTGGTACTATGCTTAAAGTACATAATGAATAGGAAAACTTAAATGAGTTTGACATTGGCATTCTTCAATAAAACTCTAAATTTGTTGTAATTTCTTCACCTTTGATCTGTTTTCATTTACAGTTTCATTTATCTTTATTCAGTTTTCGACTATTGAAATATTTGACATCAATGACTAATCGAAAACTAAATAAAATTGTAATTGATTTAATCTATTAATACAATTTAATGATTCAGATAAATTTGCATTTCTTTTTAGTGATACAATTTCACATTTTAATTATTCCCTATAATTAATTAAATTAAATTAATATTTTAAATACAATTACTATACAATAATTAATTTTTAGAACTTAATTTGAATCTTGATTTGTGTTTCATATTAGAATTATTAATAGAAACTCCCAGAAAGATCAAATAAAATTAAACCATTTTATAATGCAATAATTTATTTTTTAGAGATGCCATTGGCTTAAAATTAACATTAAAATATGATTTTCATAAAAAGATATAAAACTAACTCAAATTAACGCTTTTATGTATTTTGCAATTTTAATGTAGGATTATTATTTAGGATTAATTTATTTCATTGTTTTGAATTTAATTAATTCTTTTAAATTAATATATCGATAAGAAAGGTGAATTTATATATTATTTTTTATCTACTACTCAGTAGCAGAGTAAGTTGCATCATATGTCTTAGGCTTGAAAAGAAATAATATATACAAAGTGGCTTTAAAGTACTTGAGCTCACAAATGTATTCCAATATGACTGCTGACTGACTCTTGGATACTTCAAATTACCTTGTGACTTATCCCTAATTTTCGTTCTGTAATTAGGAAAGGGAAATAAAATAAAAGAAATCCAAAAGTTATTCAGCTCTCGATGACATAAATATTCTTAAGACAAATGGAAAATGTTGCACACTTTGGTTTTGCACTTGAAACCTAGAAAAAGTGTAAATTGCCGGTGAAATTGTGCACATTTCTTAAAAAAAATTAGGAGTATCATTCATTAGTTATATAGTTTTAAAGTTGTAAAACGAGCTCTTCAATGTCTTGATGATTGATGATATTGACGAGATTTGGATGAAAACTGGATATAAGGTCGCTCTATGATTCCTCGCATTCATATTCCGACTGCTCTAGCAAGAAAATAAATGGCAATTGAATCCAACAGGATCCTTCACCCAATCTCATCAACATATAAATATAAATATTATTTGTGAATTATTTGTCTTATTTAATTAATTAAAATGTAAATTATTATTTCATCAACATGACAAGCAATTTTCATATAATGTAAGTAATTGAATCATAATATTTAAATAACGTTAGGTAATCCTTAAAATTATAAAATACTAGCTGGGGTACCCGGTGTTGCACGATTTAAAAAACAGTAAACAGATTCAAAATAAAGAAATTTATTTCAATTCATTTATTTAAAAAAAATAATCTAAAAAATACAAAAATTTAATTAAAAAAAAGTACATGTAATTTAAATATCACTTATGATAAAGCTTGTCGATAGACTATATTTTTGGTTTTTCCTTCTGTTGCAAAAATGAAAGGATTTCTTGGTAACCCAACTCTAGAACATGCCACATATAGCTGTCCATGGGCAAAGCATGCTTCCTCAAGTACAATGCCTGCCACTTTTAAGCCTGGTTGGAAATTTGAGGTGCTTGAAATCAAAAGGCATATCTGTTGGTATGAGTGGAATTCTCGGAATGAAGACATCTTCTTCTTTGGCGCAGCCTGTCAAAATTGTGGCTTCTATTACATGAGGTAAGAGATTCTTGATGCTCAATCGTGTTCCATTGCATAGTTTAAGGCGATCCAAATTTTTCAGAAGTATGATAGGAGCTCTAATTTTAAGTTCCAAGTTGTATGAAGGTATGCCAAGAGGCTACAAAGAATTCAAAAACTCTGTTGGATAGTAAACAGCTTGGGCCGGATCTATAACCGTATCAATTGATTTGTAGGTTTTTGAAATGCCTGGTGTAGAAAATTGTGAATTTGGTAATTAATGCTGTTGACACTTGAATTTTTTTGGAGTAAGAATGGCCCTTTCGCACAACCACTCAGAATTTTTAAACTGGTCTTGGATGTTTGGAAAAACTGCAAGTTTGAACTCTTCAAGTGACTTTGCTACAGTGCAAATATTTGATGGGAAAGAAACAGTTTCTGATGCTGGGTCTACCTGCTACTTTCCATTGCCAAGTTGAAGCAATTGATGAGAGAAGTAGCCTGCTGCATTATCTTCATGTAAATGGACTCTCATGTTGGTTATCAGAGTCGTTTTCTTGACCTGTTTCTACAGAGTTGAAGCTTTGAGGAAGGCATTCAACTCATCACTTGGTGTTGACCTTGGAATGACAGGCAAAGTTTGTCGAAAATCTCCAGCTAATACCACAAGTTTTAAATTTTCTTTTAAATCCTGAAGAATTTTGTCCAAGGCTTCAAGAGCTCGCTTGTGTGACATTGTACACTCATCCCAGACAATGAGAGAAGACTGTTGTAGTCAGGCTCCAGAAGATGGGGGTCAGGAGGGTCTTTTGACATGGGTCTCTTAATTTAGGGGGTCCCCAAACAAACGATCAAAAAGTTTATTTTTCACTTTTACGTATGGCAGAAAAAGGTTTTTCTTAAGATAAAATCTAATTTAACTATAGGTCTTATTTTTAGTGTAATTTTCACTTTTCCTCAGATTTTCATTTTTTTACTGCACGTGCACAAATAACTGCCGATATGATTTCAAAATCTTAGAGAAAAAATTATTACAGAATAGTAGGCTTTGAGCTATTACATGAGTTCAAATTATTATATAAAAGTTTATTAGTTGCTAAAAGTTTAATTATAATTAAATTATAATGTTAAAAATTAAAAGTTAAAAGTGTTGTTAGTGTTTTAATATTTTTAATAATTGAACTCTATAATTGTATTTTTTAAACTATATACATAAAATTGGGGAAACGGGTAATATTTTTTTGTTTAGCTTTGATTATTGATAATAAATAAAAATAAATAAACTAGGGCGGTAATTAAAACATGAAGAGGACCTATGAAAGTGGTACTAGCAAAATGCAAATGAAAAAATTTCAGGAGTTAGCTATTAAAAGTTTAAAACCGATTTCACATTTTTTCAATAAGGATTCATCAAATCAAACAGAAACACCTGCAATATTTAATAAAGAAGATTCCGTAATTCAAACTGCAGTTAGAGAAATAGAGGACGTGGATGAAAGTACTATTGAGAATATTGAGAGTGTAATTACAGTGCAAGATTGTGTTATGAAACTACAAGATGAAAATTGTCAGTTGAGCAGCGTGCAAACTGAAGGTGAAATTGAAGTAAATATACTGAATACTGAAACAATAATGTGTTCCGATATTGGAATGCTAGATAAAAATAACCAGGCTCAATTGCAATCATTTTTGAAAATTACTCGGTTTGAAATACTTTTTGAAATATTTCAAAGACACGGTCAACCGTGGATTTCCGTATCGCTTACTTTCAAAGAACTTTGCAAATAAATGAGAAAAGTGTGATAGAGACTGAATATACTGGAGCGTTAAAAACCAATCAATTTATTGTGCACCATGTTACATTTTAAACAACAACAGTGCATTTTTCATATTTAACAGATAAATTGGGATACAACAAGAACATGGTTGAAAAAGTTAAATGACCGGATACCATCTCACGAAAATATTATTTTACACAGGGAAATGTATATGTCATGGAAAAATGCAGAAAAAGCTGCTTTGGCTAATTGTGCATTGGATAACTTGCTGGTAAAAGAACTTAAAATGAAGTCACATATTGGAAAAGCTTGATATAATATTTTTTCTGTCCGAGAGAGGACTAGCTTTTTTTATTGATCTAATAAGCGCATTGGGAATCCAAATAATGGTATTTTTTGGGGTTAGTTGAACTTCTAAGTAAATATGATCAGATATTATCAGAACATGTTACAAAAGTTCGCACATCACAAGAAGAAAAAAAGAGATTGCAAGTTCATTATTTTTCAAATAAAATTCAAAACGAGTTTATGTGGCTCATTTGGGCAAAAAAAATTATTGATGAAATTAATAAAGTATTTTTCTATCATTGCCGATGCAACTCAGATACATCTCATAAGGAGCAAACAACTTTGATTATTCATTAGGTTAAATTAAGTAAATTGGATAAGTGCCAATTTCACCTCCTTGGGATATCTACTGTAGTAAATTAAGGTGACCTTGAGCAGGGTAAGGGTGGTAACCAGGGGTTGAGACATAGCCTATGACCTGTCCCGAGTCAAGTGAGGGTCACATGCAAAATTTCAGCGGTGGGGAATTCTATGTGTAACAAACAAACAAACTTTCATCTTTATATTTTAGACTGCTCTAGCAAGAAAATAACATTCAGATCATTCACACAATTAAAAATTATAAAATAAAAAAGTTTTATTGCAAACTTGTGATTAAAACATTCAATCCCGGGAGATCGAGATCCTGGTTTATAGATATTGTATTTCATTAAATAAATATATTATTGATCATAATTCCAAACATTTTCACTTTAGAAAAATTTGAATTGCATTTAAAATTTTCTTAGTAGCAACATAAATAAAATGTTAAACAAGTAAATTATAAAATAAGCCTTTGCTGTAGAATATATAGTAAATTAAAATTTCTCATTTTATTTGATATATATTCTGCAGCGAATTCACATGCTATCATTTACTTGCTTATTATTATTATTATTATTATTATTATTATTATTATTATTATTATTATTATTATTATTATTATTATTATTATTATTATTATTATTATAATATTTATTATAATTATTATTATTATTATAAATATCATGTGACATCATCTGACGAGTTCTCATATAAATCAAACTGCTGATTCTGACCGTCTCAGATGGACAAATTATAGAATAATACATATAAAATATCTGAAACTCAAAAGTGAGTCACTATTTCCCCGAATTGATGATTCACAGAATTCCTGTCAGTTGTCGACTTCTTGGAGTTTCATTTTACAATTTAACGACAGTTATTAAATTATAAATTCATTCCATTCTCAATTTTCCCAAGCCAATTTGTTAATGAATTCATGAAATCCCAGCAGTTTTGTCAATTTTTCCGAAAAATCCATCAATCGATAAATTTGGGAGGGATCGAATTCTGCACTTTTGTAGAGATTTCCCATAACTGACATTACAAAACAATTTCTGAAAACTTGTCAAATTTTTGACATATTTTTAGAATTGATATAGATTGCTTTGGAATTATAATAAAACTACAACATAATTGTGACTTATTTATTGTCACATAATACTGCCTTGGGCACTCCATAAAATCTGTTGAGGTTATATAAAAACATCTGAAAAATTTAATTAAAAATTAAGTAAGGATATGCAAAATAAAAAAAATTAATATAATTTTGTCGGAGAGTGGAAGCAAATTCAATATTTTATAATTGAAGGGAGAATCCAAAAAGCATAATTTGAAAAATACAAATTAATTAGTTAATCAAAATTTCTATTTGAAAAACTGATTAATTTGAACACGGCAGTTAAATGACAGTCAAAGAATTTTAAGACAAAATTGTATAACGTTTGAGGTGTTATCTATCAAGGAGATTGAGATATTTTCTCTTTGGTAAACTTATCTATAAACCATTGATAAATTTGGTTGAAGCTTTTGTTGAACTCAGTTGTCAAATTTGCTCAAATCTTGTATAAATAAAATTTTTTAAATTAAAAAAAGATTTAGTAATATTTTTTATACATCATTTATAAATTAATATGAAACAATTAAATGATAATTTAGGCCTTTTGCTGCGAATAATATATTTAATACAAATGAAAAAATTTTCGACTTGTCAATTTCATGAAGTTTAGCTTTTTATATTTTCAAAATGCTTTTTGATCTTCTCTTTTATTTCCATTTTCTAACTTCTCATTGGTTTTTTAGTGTTTCGTTTTGAATTTTAAAAGATATTTAATTAAAAAAAATTTTAAATTCTTCAGAAAAAAAGTTTATTATTATTTTTAACCAATGAGAAGTAAGAAAAAGTAAATAAAAGAGAAGATAAAAAATCATTTTGAAAACAGAAGAAACTAAATTCCAGGAAATTGAAAAGGGCTATCTTATAGTCGAAAATATTTTCGTTTGTACTAAATATATTATTCGCAGCAGAAGGCTTAAATTATCATTTAATTGTTTAAAATTTAATTAATGCTGCAACCAAGAAATCATCACTTTATACTTTAAATTAATATTAATATTTATATAAGTATTCAGTACAACATTTAACATAGTTTCGATACATAGATAAGTTGATATCACATACCTTCTCTGTGAGTCTGTTGGTGAACCCTTTAACACCTCAATTTCTGGTTTTAAACCATCTATTTAACCTTTGATTGTATGGATTCGAGAATATTCTTGTTAAAACTATTTGATTATCATTCCAAAATGTTGTTATGAGGAAGATGGAAGATTCTACAAGTTTTAATTAGAAATTTTATTAAATTTTAAAAATATTTTTATCGAAGTATATTTTAAAAAGAAGATATTTTTTTATCGAAAAATATTTTAAAAGAAAAATTGAAATTTATTTAAATAAGAAACAAAAGAAAAGATAAGTTTTGAGTGTATAATTTATTAAATAAAATTTATGGAATCATTTAGTGATTTACAAACAGATATTAATGTTCTAACGGATGAGAATCCTAATAGATGTAAAATGTTATTCTTAAAAATCTTAACATTTTGAAACATCCCTTTTCCATTACATAAGGTCACAGATATTAACAAGTAAAGCCAGTCCATTACTGGAACTTTGACTTGTCTGTTATTTTGATATAAACATTATATTTTCTTTCGAGATTATTCCATTAGTAAGTCAATCATTCCGGATCATTCAAAATAAACTTTACTTTTCACTAAATAACATTTTATCATTTCTATTGTTCATATGATTTTTAAACATTGCAAAGTTTGAGGAGTGAATGGCAATTGAAGATCACTGATAATTTTTTTCACGGAAGCATTTATTTTCGATACATTCCTCAAAAGCAGATTTTTTGTTCTTTTGTTTTATGTTTATTATCCTGTAAAAATCCTTTGCAGACATTGATAAAATCCAAATACAGCAAAGAATATTTCAAAGCAACCCTCGTTCTTCATTATTTAAAATTAAAGTTTGGTCTTTTTAAAATTCTGTTAATTCCGCCTGTATATAATTTTTTAGTTTCTTACCTAACACAAATTTTTGGCACTACCTTTTTCAAGTGTTATTAACTATTTATAAAATACAAAATTGATCTACAGCCGTAATGAAAATAAATAAAATTTTTAAAAAAATAAAAGGTGAACAAAAAAATTAAAGATTTTCCAATTAATTTGAGTTATATTTTATTGATTTAAACAAACACAGTAAATTATACATACAAAATGAAAGGAAATTATCATAAATTTTTATTTCATCGTAAATAATTTTTATTAATTTTGCAGACTTGATAACTTTAAATAATGTTTAGGTAAATGTTATGTAAATTTTATAGTAAATTTTAACAATTTACATCATTTACAAATCCAATATGTTATAAGAAAACAAATAAGTACACCGCCCGTTACATTGAGACATAATTATTAGTGGAATAAAGTCAGAACTACTGGACAAATGCAAAATACATTAGGTTTTATCCATATGCATCAAAATGCAAATAAGCACATAATTTTGAGTTAATTGCACGTTAGTGTATTTTCTATATAACTACAACTTATGTCACCTAAGTGTGACTTACAAATTTTATGATTGTAGCAAATTCAATGTGGAAATGATGAAAACATTTGATAAAACTTTAGTTGTTCATTCTTTGCAATAGATAGGACTGTCTTAATAAACTGAAATATTTTCAACTAGTAGTGCTTTAACAAGATGGGCTTGATTATTATCTTTAAGAACAACATCTATCTTTCCAAGAAAATATAATTTTCCCATCATACTTCTCTTTAATAAATGGTATCAATGCCTTCCTTATACACTCGTCTCTCTTGGTATGATGATTAACTGATTGAAAGAGCATTGAATTTGTTTTCCATTTATTTTTAAAACTGAATTGAACACCAGAGAGAAAATATTATTTTCAGGCATTTTGTTTTCCTAGAGAAAAAATTAATAATATTTTTAAATAGCAAATTTATCAGAATAAATGCTTGAGACGAATTTCTTTCATCGTCAAAGGAAGAACTGTTTAATATTTCCTTTAGATTTAGTTTGCCACATTTAAACTGTAAGCACATCTTATTAATTTTGAAGAGAGCATTCGCAATAAAATTCCCTAAATTACATTTATGATAAATTTTAAATTTCACATTTTTATAATAATAGTAATAATAATAATCTATGGAGTAAAACTTATTTTAGTTTCAGACATTTCTATACAAACATTATTCCTAGTTTCGGGGATCTGTGTTGCGTTCATCCTCCTTCTAGCAATTATTCTTATTTATTTATGCGTTCAATATCATTGTAAAAAGAGGATGACTCGAAAGTTATCATCACAAAAAGGAAGGTAATATTAACAATAATAATAATAATAATAATAATAATAATAATAATAATAATAATAATAATAATAATAATAATAATAATAATAATAATAATAATAATAATAATAATAATAATAATAATAATAATAATAATAATAATAATAATAATAATAATAATAATAATAATAATAACAATAATAATAATAATAATTATTATTATTATTATTATTATTATTATTATTATTATAAGTAACCTAATAATTAAATCACCTAATTAATAATTATCGTGAATGGTTTGATGCTTGTATGTATGTTATTGTATGTCTGAGTCATGTATCATATTTCACGGTCATTTTTACATATTAGTCTTCGATCCTAAAGGATAAAAATTTGAACTGTTATGTCATAAAATAGATATTAGAAAATTCTAAACTTTGATTTATTTAACAACAATAATAATAATAATAATAATAATAATAATAATAATAATAATAATAATAATAATAATAATAATAATAATAATAATAATAATAATAATAATAATAATAATTATAATAATAATAATTCTAATAATAGTAATAATTATAATAATAATAATAGTAATTCTAATAAAAATAAAATAATAATAATGAAAAGTTTGAAATTTCAATTCTAAATTTCATTAGAAAAATTCTAAATCAAAATTTTAATAATAATTTCACAAAATTCAAAAAGATTTCGTCTAAAGAATTTCGTTTAAAGATTTGGATAATTTATTAATGGAATTGGCATTCATTTCTGACCGAAAGAGTAGTTGAGAGGGAAAATAAAAATTTTATTGTATTAGTTTGAAAAAGTTAATTGTCAAATTTCCACATTTTATCTGTATTTAGAATTTTACTCGAAATTTAATTACTGATTAAGTTGGGAGAGGGAAAATGCAATTTTCAACTTCTTTTTAACTTTGAAATGAAGAATTGCTGAATCTGAAATCATATAAGTCAATTTTCATTTTGTCAAATTTCTTTAAAAAATAATTTTATCCCCAATTTCCACGAATAATCTGTCTTGAATGTCATTGGCTCATGTGATGCCTTGTTGACTGAAAAATATTACAACGGACTTTTTAATACTTTTCATAATATCTTTTTGTTTCTAATAATTCACACAAATAATGAGATTAAAGGAAAAAGAATAAAAAGAAACAAAAACACATCTGGTTTATAATTTTGAACTAATAAAATCTTCGAGATGAAGTCTTTTATGGACAATGAATGTTCTCAATAAACGAAGTTAAACGTTTCTCAACTATCGTTGGCATGTGGCTTCTATTTACACCTAGGGCCTTTCTAAGGCCTCACTTTTAAAATTTTAAAATTCTATCCCATTACAATGTGCCACTAGAGTAGGAGGCAGAGAAAAATGCGTGCTACATCACTCAACATTTATTGTAAGTAGTTCTATAACATACTTGAAAAAATGTGACTGAATTTCGATAGGTTTTTAATCAAGGATAAAGTGTAAAACTGGTAATAGTTAGGTAAACAATTCAAACATGTTTTTTTCAAAATTACTAATTGTTCACTTTTTGCTTCTTTTCATTCTTTCTTATCGTTCCCGCAACACATTATTTGTATAATTACTGACAGTAGAGATGAATTTTTATATATTTATGCTTTTCAACACTAGAACTACCAACAAGTCAAAATGACGGGTTTCTTATAATATAATATTTCTAAATCATGAGTTGAAAATGATTGTTGACCAGTTGGTGCAAGTAATAATTTCATGTATTTATTGTTAAAAGCGAAAATATATGATGAAATTGATAAATATGTGATGAAATCTATGAAATATGAACCAAGCAAAATATAAAATTTATTGAATTAATATTTTACATTCTTTACTCGATAACTAATAATTAAATACATTTACATATATTTACACTTTTTTGAATGGAATCGTAATATTGTTGAGGTCTGTAAATTAAAATTAAAATTTAAATGAAATTTAGGATAATAATTCAAATAGAAAGTAAGCGAAGAAAAAAGACAAATAAAAGCGGGATCGTGCACAGAATCAATAGTAAAGGAAAGTGTGATGGAAACAGTATTAGAAAATGCAAAAAGCAATTACGAAAGGCGAGAATCCGAAAATCCGAGAAAAATCAATAAATGGAAAAATCCTCGAAATCGAATGGGGAAAACGGGACAGGTATAGATTAGCTAATGGTCAACAAGATGATGGTTAGGGATTTATCAGAAAATGGTTAAGATGGGTCGAAAAACATTCAAATGTATGAAAACAGAAAACGTTAATTAATTAATTAATTGGCTAATGGAAAACCCCAGCTAATGGGAAACCCGAGCCAATGGAGAACCCGAGAGATAAAGGAAACCCGAGCTGGGTAAACAAGAAGAAAAGCAAACAGAAGGAAGATTTGGGCCCATTAGCTTGACACAATGATTAATGGGAAAAGAGTAAGGAGAAGATAGCGCGCGTAGGAAGACCGATAGGGCCATTAATTATCTGGATTCGTTTGACCATTATGGGTGACAGCCGAAGCAAATACGTAGGAGCAAATGTCAAACGAAAGATTGGCTCGGAAATAACCATTTGTCATCCTGATTTCAAGTAGTATATAAGCAAAGGGAAAATCAGGGAAAATCGGCATCTGCCTCAGCTAGGGTTCGAAGAATCAGAGCGTAGTAAAAGTTGGTAAACGAATTAGGGAAAGTAGGGAAAAGAAGAAATAGAATTAAGAATACGGAAAGGTGAAAAGGAATCAAACCAAACAGAAACTGAGGAAAACGAGAGTCAAGAGAATCTAAAGGACTAAAAGGTGAATATTATTTGTTTGCAAAGCATCAACGCCGAGCGGAGAATCGTATAAAACTTTGATTAGTAATTGTAGCGTGGTAATAAATTGTGAACCTGTTGTTTCAATATACGTTGGGTCGTTCATTGTTTTGCTTTAAAGAACACTAGGAGTCAGAGAGAACCGACTTAAAGTAATCCAAAACCCAACAATATCTATACCGGGTCCCACAACATAATTAAATAAAATCAATAAATTTTATAATATATGACACACCAACTAGATTGTGTTGAACATCTTGTTACGTTGGATAACATTTCTATTATAGGATTCTAACTTGGTCAGAGAAATAAATTTTTCTCACACAAACATTCCTAATATTCAAATTAATAATTTCGTTGGATTGTTCCTATATTATTTGCCACATATTTTATTTTTGCATTTTGGGCAAAATTGGCAAATATTCCCAAGATAGTGGTTTAATATTTTTAACTTGATTTTTTAAAGTTTATCTTTTCAAATTTATAATAAAACTGCCCTGAACTCTTTGGTATTCATAATAACCATTTGAATCAAATTCGTTTTTCAATTTAAATTTTTTCTCTTTATTTTCTTGATAACTCAAGAGTAGTAATATTAAATTCAGTAGAGTTTTAGAATTTAATATAAAATTTTTATCTGTCATTGTTTCTTCAAAATATAAAAACTTTAAATGTAAAAATTACACATATCGAAAGTTTACATGCATTTTTATTACATGCTGTGTTTGTGAGTTAAAGTTATTTTTTCTACTACTTTCTCAATATTTATATTAAGTGATGTTATTCCATGGAACGTAAAACACTTTAAAATTTCAAATTCAATATTCTCATGCATAATTTGAAACTGTTGTTTATTTATTTAATTTTAAACATTTATTATAAACCTTTTTTTCTTCCAATTTCACCACTGATTATTTTTTTAAATGAATTTATTAAAAAGAGAGTTTGAAGACTATAAATCAGTAATATATCGATGTTTGTTGATACTCACGAATTTTCGGCTTTTTATTTGTAAAGTTAAATATTTCTTATCAATTATTTCTCTTGAAAAAGGCAGTGTAGAAAATTCGTGAGTATCAACAAACATCGATATATTACTGATCTATAGTCTTCAAACTCTCTTTTTAATAAATTTTAAACATTTGTTTTTATTAAATTTAATTTATATAAAAATGAAATAATTTTTTAAATTTTGTATTTCTTAATTTTCTTCCTCACATTAATGATATAAATAAAAAATATAACTAAAGTTTTTCCATTTAATTATTTTATAGTACACAAACTTCGGAACACAACATTGGTGTCGAATCATCTCAACAGATTTGTCGGTCAATTTCCTCAAACGTGGTAGTTCCAGGAACAGTGTCGAATTCACATTCCAACTATTGCCCATCATTTTGTAATTTATCATTGCCAGGCTGGATTAATAACTATTATAAATGTTCAATGGGATTCCCTTCAGTTATTCAACCGTGCAATGCTTTTTCTCCGTGTCAAACTCGATGTGTCAACCACCCTCACCTTTCCTCGCCAGTGGAAATATTTTCGACTGCTCAATCAGTTTGTAGCAATGAAAATGAAAATGTTAATAACGAAGGTAAAATTTTAAAAATTTTAAAATATTGGATTAAAGTGATGGCGAATTGGAAGTGATAAGGTAACTGATAAGGAAGTGACTGATTTCGGACACGATTAACTAAATATTAATAACAGATTTTTATTGTATATTTTGTAAAATTATCAAACAAAATCTTCTGAGGAAAATCTTTCAATGTAGTAATGTATAAATAAGGAATTCAACCAACCATACCAAACAACAAAATACATTCACACAATATTTTATTAAATTTTTGTTTATTAAATTTTTAATTATATTAAATTATTTAATTAAACATATTAATTAATTAACTTAATTACATTTTCATATAACCCTTCGTTTAAATGTTCTCCCGTTGTCAAATTTTACTTCATAGTTTCTTTCTTGTATTTGTTTATTGACTTTCTCAGGCCCAAAATATTTGTGATTATATCCGGAATTCAAGATATGATTATGCCAGAAGTTGAGGCCGGCAGTTTCGAGCTCGGAAACGTTGGGCAATTTGGGACGAAGGACACAGTGTTTATGAAATGACCATTTTAATGCTGAGATGTTCATGGAAAGGTGAATGATGCGGAAAAATACCATAATAAAAACAATAACTCTGAAGGTAACAAAAATTTCAGTGGCCAATGGAGGATTACGAAAAGCCAAAAAGTATCAAACGATTGAAAAGTCATTTTGGATTAATGAATTATTATAGGAAATTTGTCAGAGACTATACAAAATATGAAAAACCACTAGATAGTTTATGCGGGTCAAATAAGGATAAGCTAATAAAGACAGAAGAATCTGAAACAAATTTCAAAATCTTAAAAAATATGTTGATATCACCCCCGATACTGGATTCACGGATTTACTAAAGACTTTTGTGTTAGACACGGATGCTATTTTCGAACAATTGGAAGAATATTATCACAGCTAAATGATAAAGGATAGAAGCAAGGGATTGCATATGGATCGAAGGCAATGAACAAACATGAAATCGGCTATTGGATTATCAGAGAAGAATTTCTGACAATTTGTCACTTTACTCAGTAATTTAAGTACTATTTTTATGGAAAAAGATTCACGTTAAGCACTGACTATAAACCATTAAAATTTATGATTACAACAAAGAAACGGTGACCCGTCTAAAAGGGCGCTTGGTAAAACGGCCCCCAACATTAAGGCCACCGACAAAAAAAGCCCCTGACAAAAGGGCCCTTGGCAAAAACGACCCCTGTCAAAAGGGCCCTCGCCAATAGAACCGCGTAAATGCTGAGTAAATAAAAGCACACTGTTTCCGGAAGTCTCACACCCCATCAACAACTATAAACTTATCCCCACTCGCTCTGGAAAACTCTAAATTCTATTTTACATCGCGCCGCCACATATTCTCTTCCTGACCAGCCTCATACATTCACTTTTGCTAACACATTCCGTGAATTCTTCACTGACAAAATTGATCGAATACGTGCCAAATTTACTATTCCGGCCTCTCCTGGTCCATATAAAATTTCAACTACTCCCAAAACATTTTATGGTACTATATGCATGTGTAATAGTAAACATTTAGAACCTATTTTAATCAATCCAAATCATTTGTAGCCAGAGATAGGTATTATTAGTTGACGCTTAAAAAGTCACGGATGACCTCATCATAGCAACGTCACAATACAATATTAGTGTCGTTTTGAAGTCAATATACATACAATAAATGTCACTCTATGTCACAAATTCTAGACCTCCTTATAAGTATGCCACAAATTTCTCAACCTTCCAGAAATTAAGACATTATTTACATGTCTATAAATCATACATGCAAGAAATTTGTTGGGATAATTTGTTTCGTAATATGCCTAGAAGAAAAACGTTCAGCGAGCCAAAACAGAATCGAGAATATCAGAACAAACAATCGAATTTTAATAATCAAGAATTCCAAACAAACAATAGGCCAAAGTTCAGATGCTGGGCTTGTCATGAAGAAGGCCATAGAAGAGCAGAATGTACGAATGTTAAATGTTATTATTGTAACAGAGCAGGTCATTTCAAACACCAGTGCTTCCAATTAAGAAAGAATTTCAGAGATGTAAGAGAAAATGAACAAGAAAACATACGGGGAAAATTCCAAGGAAATGGCAGAAATTTCAGAAACCGACAATATCAGAAACCAGTTGCGGCAATGGAAGAAGAAGAAGAACATGAAAATCAATACCCAAATAGATATGCTCCACCACGAGAGGAGGTGATCGGAGCACTGCAGTAAGTATGAGTTATATGTTGAATGGGGAATTGTATGATGATTGTTTGTATGATGATTGTTTGCATGTATTAAATAATGAGAAATATGAATATATAAGTAATGATGATAATTGTAAATGCGTCTCTGATGCAGATATTTATAGTGATTGGCGTAATAATGGATTGAGGTTAGATGATTTTGGAAATGTTGTAGAGCATGTTTGTAATATTAATGATATAAATTATAATAGTAATATAATTAAATATAATAAATTAAATGGTAGACCAAGTGTCACATTATTGATCAATGAGAACAAAGTATGCTGTTTATTAGATACAGGAGCAAAGATCAGTGTGATGGATGAAAGTGTATTAGAAAATATAGGAAAGTTTAATTTAGAAAAATGTTATGTTAAATTGAGATGTGCAAATGAATCACCGGCACCTATAGTAGGAAAGGTAAATATTAAAGTTCAAATAGTGGGAACGAAAGAGGCGAGAATAATTGAATTTATTGTAGCCAAAGAGATTTCACCAAAGGTAATTGGAGGAATAGACTTCTTGAGAAAATTCAATATAATGTTAAAGATGAAGGATAGTTTATTAAATGACGATGTAACTATTGCTGGAATAAAAAACGTAAAAGAATTGAGTGAATCTAACCAATGTAAAGATGGTAATGTTAGAGACCTATGCAGAAAATTTGAGTCAATTTTTATGAAACACAAATGGGATGTGGGTAAGACAAATTTAATAACGCATGAAATTTTAACATCAGGAAGACCTATTGTGATAAATCCAAGGCGACAGCCAGCCCATTTGATTGGAAAAATTGATGAAAATATAAAAGAAATGGAAAAATTTGGAATCATTAAAGAATGTAACTCGCCATAGAACCCTCCTTTAGTATGTGTAAAGAAAAAAGATAAAAATGATGTACGAATTTGTCTGGACTTTAGAGCACTAAACAATGTCACAGAACGATCAATATTTCCAATCCCAAATACAAATGAATTATTAGATACGTTGAGAGGTGCAAAATATTTCAGCACAATTGATTTAAGGAATGCGTACTACCAAGTGGAACTTGATGAAGAATAGAGACTGAAGACAGCATTTTCTACCAAAAACAGACAATATTGTTTTAACAGGATGCCATTTGGAATAGCAGCAGCTCCGGCAACCTTTCAAAAATTAATGAACATGGTATTAGGTGAAATTAATTGGCAAATAGCGATAGTGTATTTGGACGATATTCTTATATTTTCAAAAGAATTAAAAGAACACTTCGAAAATATCGAAAAAGTTTTCAAGAAAATAGAACAAGCAGGACTTAAAATTAGTCCATCAAAATGTCAATTCTTGAAAAATGAAGTAAAGTTCCTCGGACATATAATCAGCCAAGATGGAGTAAAAACAGAAGAAGAAAAAATTAAACCAGTCAAAGAATTTGAAAGACCCAAGTGTGTTAAGAAATTAAGAAGCTTTTTAGGGTTAACCAATTACTATAGAAAATTTATAAAGGATTATACAGAAGATTCAAAACATTTGGAAAAGTTATGTGGAAGCAAAGAGAAGGAGTTGATTTGGACAGAAGAATGTGAAAGTGCATTTACGAAACTGAAAGATAAGTTGATTAATGCACCAATATTAAAGTTTCCTGATTTTACAAAAACTTTTATATTAGATACGGACGCTAGCTTCGATCGTTTTGGCTCTGTTTTGCACAGACAGATAGATCTGGAAAGGAAAATGTTATTGCTTATGGATCGCATGCTATGTCGAAACACGAGGTGGGTTATTGCATAACAAGAAAAGAACTTTTAGCAATATATTATTTCACAAATCATTTTAAACATTACCTTTATGGTAAAGGATTTATACTACGTACGGATCATAAAGCCATAACATATATGATGAAGACTAAGAAACCTATCACTCCACAATTCCAGACATGGATAAATTATTTAAGTAGTTTGGAAATAGAATTTCAATTTAGGAAAGGAGAAGAACATTGCAATGCGTGAAGTGAATTGCAAGAAGTGAATGTATGAAGTGCGTTCAATGCCAAACCATCCATCTTAATCCAAAAACAGGAAAACTCAAAACGAAACTTTTGGCAATAATGACAGAAAACCCAGAACAAGAATGGCAAAGGAATTCAAAAGAAATTACAGAAATCATAAACAACATAAAACAAAATGAGGGTAACAAATTCATAATAAAGAATGGAGTAATATTGACAGAAAACAATAAAATATGGATTCCGGATGATAAAAGAATTGAATTCATTAAAAAGTATCATAAGAAACTGCCATGCTGGACCAATTAAAATTGAGAAAAATGTGTTAAATAATTTTTCAATGAGGCACATGAAACGAACGATCCAAGACGTAGTTCAAAGTTGTGAAAATTGTCAAAAGAGGAAAACTACAACAACACGAACTAGGGAGAAAATTTGCAAAATGCCAGAACCAGGTTTATTTGAAACAATATTTATAGATTTTTGTGGTCCGCTAAAACAAAGTCAGTATGGAATGAGATATATCGTAGGAATTATCGATAGTTTTAGTAAATATGTGGCACTACACGCAGTGAAATCACAAGATGAAAAAACCGTGACAACAATTTTAAGAAATAATTGGATTTTAAAATTTGGTGCGCCGAGATTTCTACATTGTGACAGGGGTAAAGCATTTGAGAGCAAAGCTATGGATAATTTAATGAAAGAGCACAACATTAAAATTATATTTTCAAGCCCGTACCATCATTCAGCAAATGGCCTAATCGAAAGACAATTCAGAACAATTAGAGACGCCATTCATATCACTCTAAAAGATAAAAATCACAAGAATTGGGTAGAGTTATTACCAGAAGTCGAGTTTATGTTAAATTCTACATTTCAGAAAACAATTAGACAAACTCCAAGTGAAAGAGTTTTTGGAAAAAGAATATATAAAGAATGGTCTACAAATTTGTCGGTTGAGAATATGGGTTTTAACGAAATAACAGAAAGAAAATTCAAAGTAGGAGACATAGTGCTGGTAAAAAGAAATGATGACAACAAAGACGAAGATCGATATGTTGGACCTGCCGAAGTAATAAAACAAATACACGAGAGAAGTTATGAAATAAAATTTGAGAATGGAAAAAGGCTTATAAGAAAAATAGAGTGGCTAAAGCTTTTTAAAAAAGGGGGATGTGAAAGTAATTAAATTGAAGAAGTATTTAATTTCCAGATTTAAATAGATTTAAATAATATAATTAAAGTTAATAATAAAATTATAAATTAAAATAATAAATAAAATATATTTAAGAATGATTGAAGATTAAAATATAAAATATTTATTGAATGCTTGTGTACGAATATTCCCTATTCAAATATTAACTCATGCTTGCGAAAATATCCTCTAAGCTAAAAACAGTGATTGTTTTAATAATTGAGATTTTTGTTTTTAAAATATGGATGTAATTAATGTAAGAAACCAAACTTTTAATATTGAGTATTGATTGTATGTTTTCTGTTGAGTTGCGCACACAGACTTGATGCAAGGTATTTTTGATTTTAATATTTTTATTAATTGATTTATTTTTTGGAGTTTTAGAGAAGTTTGTTTTAAAAGGTTTTCTTGTCACGAATTTTTGAATAGAATAATGATTTTTAAAAACTTTCGTTTTCATTATGAAATGGTTTAACTTAAAGAATGGATATGAATTCATTAGTGTTGACAAAGATATTAGCTCTAAAGATAAATTTGTTCATTTTAAATCTATCGCAATCTCAATAACTGATTGAGAAGTTCTTTTCAAAATTCCCAAAGCTGACAGAGGATCCATGACTCGAATTATGTTGGAGACATTTAATGCACTAATGATTGATCATGTATCTCACACTATGTAAATTTATGAACCCTTATCAAATGGTTCGACAATGTATCCTGGTTTTGCTGTTCGAATGCACATCTCAACTCTATTTCAAATATGTGTGAGAATTAACCAATATTCATTAACCTTTGAAAGGTTTCTGGAGCTGCTACTGTTCCAAATGGCATTTGGTGTAAACAACATTTTTTTCTTTTAGCAGAACTTACTGTTTTCAGTTTCGAGTGTTCATCTAATTTAAATTGATAATAAGCATTTTTCCAAGTCAAATGTACTAAAATATTTTGTCCACCTACAAGGCATCCAGTA
>CAUHTR010007500.1:0-52957 GCA_959609185.1 Schmidtea polychroa | reverse complement strand
AAAAATATTTTGTCCACCTACAATGCATCCAGTAGTTTATTAGTACTAGGAATGGGAAATATTAGTCGTTCTGTTACATTGTTAAGAAGGTAAGTTATTTTTACCCTTTTTTCACAGATACTAAAGGAACGTTTCATGGTGAATTGCATTCTTTTATTATACCAAACTTCTCCATTTCTTTATTATATTCATCAATTTTTTTCTACCAAATGAGCTTGGATTAATAGCAAAAAATTTCCGAAGTTAAAGCTTCATGAGTTTTGCTTACTCACTTCCAACTGCAGTTAACAAAAATTCAAAAAATATATTTCGATCACTTTTCGATGTATCTAACAATGCGATTGAAGTGAGTTTCGATGTTTAATCTTAAACTGCTATATTTATTTTGTATTTCAATGAATTGCTGATTTTCGGCCATTCTGGTTTATTATTGTCTATTTGTTCATTATTTTATTTATAAGTAAACTTATTAATTGTTAATTCTGTATATAGTCGACTGTAATTGGGTTTCACCTGTTAGTGACCCTTTTTGTCAAAATAAAATATCATTATTGTCATTGTTATTATTGTTAACATGCTTTGTTCTAATAACTAATTACAAAGAAATAATAAATGAAAATAAAATATTTTTATTAGGGTCCCCAGACAAAAAAAAGTTCTGCATCACTGAAAAATAAATTCCATCATTGAAAATAATTTTCCTATACAAATATATTTTTATCAAAATTACTATATAATATTTTCTGAAAATTTTTGTTTCAATGAATTTTCAATTTTTAATGTTCTCGAAAAGTCAAGAAATAATTTTCATTAATAATGAGATTTGGAATAGTAAATATTCATTTGGTCATGCTTCAAACTGTTTTACTGATCATTACTGTCACCATATTGACAGAAATGGCCAATAAATTCAAAAGTAGCACTAGATATCTCACATAAATCGATATTAAAACAAACATTAATGTTTCTAAATTAAAACAAACCATTTTACAATAAGAAGTCAGTTTTGTTTATTAGCCACGACACAACTGAAATTAAAAGAAAATAAAATCCAGTCAACAAATTCTCAAATCTTGAGGTTAACTTGTTGAATATATATTATATATATATATATATATATATATATATATATATATATATATATATATATATATATATATTAAAACAAATAAATTATTAATTATTTTAATTAAATAAAAATTCTATATATTATCTCAGAGGTTCCCAACCGCTGAATAATACCACACCTGTACGTTGTAAACTCCTTGACTTGTAAATGGTTCTAACAATTCTGCCAACCTTGACCACAGACTTGACCACTATTAACCCCTTGATGTGCATGCTCCAGTTAACTTGAGCGCACTAAACGAACCGAATTGTGCATACTCGAGATTATTCGAGCTGTGTTCCATAACAAAACAATTAAAATATTGAGTAATTTTTTTTATTTTATCGGTTTTTTTCAAAAAATGTTTGCGTTAAAAGGTTTTTATTCTTTGAAACAGAAAAACAATATTTTATTAATTTCTGCATTTTATGATCACTAATCACTTCTATATATAGAAAAAATGCCAAGTTAAAACTTTTTTCTCTGAGTTCAATTTAATTGGAGCGCTAAAACAATATAAAAAATAAATTAAAAATAATTATTTATCTAAAATTATTATTATTATTTATAGAATTGGCCACTAATATTAAATATAGACCAAGAAAGTGTTGAATAATATATGATTTTCTTATAAAACATTCAGATCCATAACATAATCAAACAAATAGGAGGATAGGGAGATTATTTCTAGATGTACGCGATTGAATTTCATGTAATTATATAAAAAGAAATATAAAAATTGGGAAAATGTTTTTTCATTTATACGAATTTGAAATGAATGCCAGAAATTGCATTTGGAAGAAAAAAAATAGAATTTGCAGCAGCAAATTACAGGTTGGTAGAAAACATAATAATAGTTCTAAAGCAGTAGTTCTTAACCTTTTAAGTGAGCCGCACACCCCTTCGAATCTTAAAATAGGTCTCCGCACTCCATTGAAAATGTGTTTTGATTTTTTTGTTTAGAAATATATATTGTATAAAAAAAATGTTTATTTTATATATCAAATATTAATAATATTATTTATATTAATGGTTAGATTGTTGTTGCTATTTACCCTCGACAAAATTCAAGTAATTTTCAATTATCGCAAAAATAATTTATATCGTTAGAGACTTCTCCCGAATTAAAAAAAACTATGATAATTAATTGTTAATGATTTTTCCACAATCAAATTTATCAATAATTATGAGTTAAAATTGACATAATCTAATTAAACAAAAACACAATCAAATGTCAAGGTCACTATGAAAGATGAAAATCATCATATTAAAATTAAAAATATTTACAAAAATAATTACACATTTGGTTATTTTCTAATTTTAAAAAATTGAGGTGCAGAAAAATATTTGTTTTATTATTTGATGATAAAATATTTTACAATTTTTATTTTTAGAAAAAGCCGAGATTGAAGAAAAACCTCAAGATGAGCAAAAGATTGTCTATGAAGCAGTTGTGTAAAAATCAAAATTGAGATTAAATTATCTATTATTGTGAAAATTTAAGTAATAAATTGATAATAATTTTTATATTTCATTGATATCCTGAAAATTTAACGGACAGAAGCAATTGGCCCATTATATTATGCACGCAATTACGTAATTATATTTATAAATCTCTCTGAGTTTAGATAAAATCTTAATTTTCCTATTTACATTTTCCTCCTCTTGATGATTTTATAAAATATTTCTCATTTTCAGGTTGTTAAAGCAAATATATGAAAGAAAATATTTTTATTAAATTGTAATATTTATGGTTGTTGAATAACGGAACGTTTTTTATTTCATGTTTAAGATGATTTCGTTTTGCCACGATGTAAGTTACAAACTCAATTCAGAATCTCTAAATTTTTAATCAACCTTTTGCTGTAATTCAGCCGTATTGAACGTTTTGCAGCCTTTGAGGAACTAAAATATTACACGGAACAAAGATTGAAGATCACTACTCTAACCATACGTAAATTATTCTAATCTTCGTTATCGAAATTTAATAAAATTGCTTTTTTGAATGTTGTCAACGGTGATCACCTTCATTTCAATGTAATTAGTCCCAAATTAAGTTCGTCAGATCTCTAGGTTGTCTTGATATTGTAAACCTAGAAGTAGTAATACTGTTTCCGATGACTTCATTGACGAGAATAAGTTTCTAATTTTCAGCCGTTTAGGAGAGATTTGTGTTCATGTTTATTGTGATGTTCATCGAGTACTGTAGTATCTGCTTCTGCCAAATCGTTTTCTATCCTTATTAACAACATTAACTTGAACAGACAATAAAGTATCATTCAAATCCAAATATTCAGCTTTAGAAACATTAATGTAAAATTCAACATTATGTCTACTATCAGTAATAGAATTTATTGGAAATACATCTTCAAAATTTTCAAAAATCGATTAAGGCGATTGTCGCCCAAATATGCAAAATTCATATTTTCCACAAATCTTTTTTGTAAATATAGTTCCATAACCTTTCATTCGTTTGTTTATACTTGAAAACCTAGAATTTTTACGTTTCCTTGTCGATTTATTTGAATATATAACTAGGAGGTATTGTTGTTGTTGTTGGTAGAATTTATGATTTGTTGTTTTTGAAACATGCATAACTTTATCAATTTTACCCAATACATTTGTTTTTAATTATGTTAATAGTTAAGATATTGCATTAAAGCTCAAAAAACATATTAAAATCAGTTTAGTGTACATTGCGTCACCCAATACAATTTGTTAGTGAACAGAATTAAAACAGAATTCATTTAACACCAAAATAATAAACCCTAAAGTAAAATAAAATGAAACAAAAGCAAGAAGGATTACATGAAGTAAACTCAAACACAACATAGATACATAACAGAAGTAAGCGAATTTGAATTAATGGTGATAAGGAGAGATAGGAATGAAAATTAGAAATATTTCTACAAATTAACATAAAAAAATGAATTAAAGATAAAAATGACAATAAGAATAAATAAAAGAACTAGAATATTCCTTAAAAATGGCGAAATCCATCATGGCCGCCAAGTAATTTAGCAAAGTTTACTAAGAAATATACATTTAATAATTAAATTAACAAAATGTAAAACGAGTTAAGAGTTAAAAGAAATGAGAATTATATATAAAAATCGCTAAACATCATAGAATATTCTAGAAACCGCCCATATCCATCATGGCGACAAATTTAATTAAAAACAAATAAAATATAAAAATTAGAAAATAAAATAAATAATAATTTACGAAAAATCGGCATCAAAATTGATAAAATGGAAATTCAAAATAAAGTAGAATTAAAATAATTCAAAAATTTGTTTTACTGAATCAATGCACGCACACAATGAAATTGAAGCAACTAGTAAGTAAATTTTCATATTTTTATTTTTCATTTGGTTAATGAATTGTTGGATAAGTTTTGTCTTATGATTTTTTTATTTTCAAAAAACGAACTCACTTCCCGCAATGAATTATTAAAATTATAATGCATCTTTTCGGGCCTACGGCCAACTGCACTCACAAGTAAACAAAATAAGTCAATAACCAGAGATGATAGTTGTACTGAACCGTGTATACGGAACAGTTTTACCAACCGGTTTATCCGTAACATCTTTGTGACCTGTGTGGACAATGACTATTATTGGCGTCGTTTACATATGGTGTTAAAATACGCTATTAACTCAACCGAGGCCATGAGAAACTTTTAGTTCGTGTGTAGCTCCAAGGTCTCAATATAATACTAAGAGTTCATCGTATCCGAGTACAATAGGTAAGTGCAATAGACAATTTTATTAACTAATATAACAGATTCATAGCGCATAACGACCCAATATCTAAATCAGATTTAAATACAAAGATTATAAGACACTAAGCGCTCGTTTCTCAAACGTCTAGTCGGCTGAGAGAAACAAGCATTTCATCATTTTTGTCGCAAAATCATCACCACATACAATGAAAACTAGATTTGTTTCAACATCACTGAATATAAGGAAGATCATCGTGCTTTTATAAACAAGAAATAGGGGCATATCCCTGACAAAAATTTTCATACCCTCAATTTTTACTTCGATTTTGCGGACATATGTTCAGGAAATAAGAACGGAACCCTGCCAAATTTTTCTAAAGGCAGATTTTACCTTTCTAAATTCATGGAATAAAGGGATAAAATAAGGGCAGATCAATTTTTAAAGTTAATTTTAAACTTTGAATTTAAGGGAATACTCGAAGAAAATAAGAAAAGATCCCTGTCTAAAGAATTTAAGGGTTAATTTTAACTTTTATTGTAAAGAAATACCTTAATACAAAAGGGAGAAATCAGTCCAACAAGGTTTAATGATTAGTTATTTTATGAAATAAATAACTCCGAACACGTACCTGAATTAGAGGTAGTGCAGCAATGTAGGCTAAAGGTAATTTTCTTTTAAACAGTAAAACGTATATATTGTGTATAAAATAGTTAATACTTAACAATAATTATTAGTCGACTGATCGATAAATATGTAAGGAACGATGAAAATGTTTAATTTATATTATATTCAATTATATTACCGTATATCATACTGTGGTATGTGGTGATGTATGGTGTAATATGTGGAGATTGAATTAATAATCGTAGTAGCTCAATGCTATGTATTGACTGAGGAGGACAGATTCCTGTAAAATTTTCCAGACCATCAATCTAAACTTTCAATGCTGTTAATTTCCTATATTTTTCAGGATGTGTTATTTTTAATTATTGGTTATTTATTTGTTTGATGATTCGTGCTGTGTAAGGAAAGTTGTAGAACCCAGCCGAATCTCCTTTAAATGAAACTGTCTTGGGACAGCTGGGGTGAATGTATGTTACTGCAAAATAAAAAATACTTTATTAAAAATGAACAATAATAAAATTTCAACTTCAAACTTTATTTATAAAAACAATAAAAGTAAAACCTTAGTTATTGGTTCTGTGGTATCCAATTATTGTATCCGCGCGGACCTGAGTGGGTAAATAGTTTGACACGAGATTAGAATTTGTTTCCCAAACTTATTTTCCTAATAGTTTGGGTTGAGATTTCTTTCGGCTCTTTAGTTCGATTGACACTGGTTAGATACAAGATTATAATTTACTTTCTAAACTTGTTTTCTGAATAGTTTAGGTTGAGTTTTCTAAGTTGAGTTTTGGGTCTGAAATTTGATATGTTCTATTTTCCAAACTTGTCTTCCGAATAGTTTAGGTTGAGTTTTGGCTTGAAATAATAATTGACAATTTTTTTATGGATTTTTATTTTGTAATCCATTTTCTATAGCGATAATTTACTATGGTAAATTATCGCTATATAGTTTATTTTTTTTAAAAAAAAGGATAAAAAACCTTCTCCACGTGCAACGTGCAGAATTGTTATTTACATTCGAACCATACAACTAACAAAAAAAAATAAGGAATTACAATACATTACAGGGAGGTATGAATAAAAGCAGAGTAGATCACCGATAAAATGTTCAAAAGCCAATAGTGACCGGAGTTGTGAATGGGCGGATGCGATAAGGAAGAATTCCGATTCAAAATTTGTACTACATCGCGGTATAAAGGAAATTTTTTTGTTAGACTATGAAACTCAAACGATTGAGTGTCACGTCACTAGCTAAGATGACGTGGCAATTGATTGATATAAATATCGATCGGACACCCAGCCGGTGAGGGACACACCAGATATCACAACCGAGATAGGTATGTGCACCCAATGGCATATTCATCCAGTATATGATTTGCTGACACTATTTTTGAAAATCTAGTAAACTGCATGAGAAAATGGGAGACTGGTCCCTTGTCCAGATGCATCGATAGGAGTCGCTAGGGAGACCGAGGCTCAATCGGTCAATGGAGATCAATGGAATGAGTCAATATTTGGATTCAAGCTCGTGAATTGGAGGTAGCCCGGGTTCGAGCATGGAACTAGAGTATTCAGTTGGAGCTCTCCCATCGACAGGCGGACTACCCTTGCGAGAAAATGCCAGACCGAAGCCAGCCAATGATCATTATCAAGTGAAAGCCGGTCCTCAATCTGGCTGATACTGTGCACACCCAGCCTATGCACGAGGTGCGTATGATGATAAACCGATTGAGGAGTATTGATGAAGAGATCCTCCAGGGACTCATTTCTAGTTCGGACGGCTGAGAGGCTACAGAATGGTTCAAAGGCTATTAAGGTTCAGAATCCGGGTTGATCAGAAATGAAGGGATCAGTCACCTGAAGCTCAAACCGTAAAGGTGGAAAACCCGCGACGGTAGAAAACCTGGTTGGCCATTAGGTCGTCCAGGCGGAGGATACCCAGCGATTAATCCTGCGAGGACTTTTTTATCACAAGTGTGATCGGAATTCTAGTAAATGGTTGGTAAAGATCTAAAATCACAATAGCGCTTGATCTTTTATCTGTCTCAGTATATATCAGCCAGGATAAGGAAGTGATAATTAAGGCAACCATATCAGGATGGTCATAGGTGAAGCTCAGATTAGACAAAATTCTCTAGGAAAGCTAAATAGTCACAATCAATCTAAAACAACAGACCAATAGGTAGAATTAAGCTCATAAACAAGCAGACAACATTTATTGTAGGTATAATAGTTGTAATACTCACCCGTATGTAGGCGCATGCAGAGTCTCTAGCAATGACAAATTTATTCGTGATAGCCACTTAGGGCACAAAGATAATGAACATAAAGCTTCAAATTAACAAACTAGAACATCTTGAGGGTACAAAACACATATAGTATTAAAATAAACTTGTTTTCTAATCTCGCCAATTTCATCTACTGCATTTAATGGCGACTAATAGGGTTAATCAAATTTTTTCGAGTAAATACCGTCTCGGTATGATCGAGTTCCAAAGATATTTTACAAATGTTCTGAGTAATTCCATAATTAAAATCCCTGGGGGTACTAACTATGTAATCCGATTTATTATAGGCTCAAATTGTAAAATAAAAATTGTAATATAAAAATAGAGCAATAATAACATGTACCCAACAAATGATAATTTTTTTGATAAATGTGAAATTGAAAGAGTTAATTATCTTTTGTTTTAATAATTGGAGTTTTTTTGTGAAAAATTAAAATCTTGTTATTTATAAATCCTTTGATTAAATATATATTGTTGGTTTCAAGATTTTTGCTGAGAAATTTAAAGATGGATTTAATTGGCGACCACACCGAAAATTAAAATATCAACGCCATTTCGAAATCGACAAAATCACTAATGGAATGCCTACCAAAATCATAGAAAAACATGCTCACACTGAACATCAGACTATATGATGGACGAGGTTTAAAAGAAGCCGAAGAATGGATCAGGGATATAGAAGAATGGTTGCTGACAAATGGACAGCGCTTGACAAGCACTTTCGATGTGTTATTGGTGGCAGAAGCAAAGACGTTGTTGGGAAACGTCAGAGAAACAGAAACAACAGATGTGAAAGCCAAAGCGTGGTTCTTACATACGTTCATAATTTCAAAATCAATAACTGACAAAATCAGGGAACTGGCAGCTATGGAACAGGAAGATGATGAAAGGTTTGCAGCTTTTAAGATAAGGCCAAGGAAAGCTTCAGCTGAAGTTGTAAATTCAGGACGATCAGAAGAAGATAGCACTGAGAATTTTAAAGATGGATTTAAAAATGGATTTAACTGAAACTATGACTGATTAATAATTAAATCATGTAAATAAATCCTCAGGTTAACTATTTGATTTGGGGATCACCTTTAACGTTTTAACGATGTATTTGATATCTAATTAAAAGTATCAGTTAACAATTTAAAAATAATACTTAGTTTATTAACAATTTAAATTCTTTTATCTGTGTTTAGTATGACTAACCCAACCCACATATATCTAAAAGAACTCCTTCCCCGAGATAGATACAACTGATCAAGGAACTCCAGAAATTTAGGGAGCAATTGAGTATGAGACAGAAAAAACTGAATTAGTTAGAGGCAACTTAGATTTTACCGGGTAAGACCCATGAATTACACCCGCGCTTTTTTTGCTTAGACCGGACTAGAGAAGAAATTGTAACGGAAAGTTGAGCTCAGTAATTAATAATCGGGAATTACACGAATTATTGTCTAAAATGTACACAGTAAGAAAATTGTAATTATTATTAAAGAATTTTATAAGACATTTCGAAAAGGTTTGAAAATTTGATTTTTATATAAATATTTTATTAAATTTATTTAAAAACAATTTTTCGTGGTGTAAAATTGTTTATTACTTCCTTTTTTAATTCATTAAAAATGAGCTATATTACATTCATAGAATAGAATTTTAATAATCATAAAATTTGATCAAATAATTGTTTTAATATTCATTTTAATATCATTTCAGTGTCAAAATTAAAACTTTGTCTTATTTTAAACTTTTTTTGATGCCTTTAATAATATTTTGCGGATTTCCACTATCAGGAAAATCTTATTTTGCTGAAAAATTGAAATCACATATTGAAGAAAAAGAAAACAAAAAGGTTATAATTGTATCTGACAATAGTTGTGGGTTATTGTCAGAAAAACCATTACGGTATCAAGAATCTCGAACAGAAAAAGAACTAAGAGCAAAATTAAAATCAGAAGTTAATACATTTTTATTTTAATAATATATTATGCTGATAAATTAGATTCAAAATTATATTAATGATAAAGACATTGTTATTTTGGATTCGTTAAATTATATTAAAGGCTATCGTTATGAATTATTTTGCATTGCTAAATCTAGAAGCACTCCTCACTGTGTAGTTTATTGCAACACAGATGAAGTAATATGTAAAAACCGTAATGATAATGTAAGATTTTGTTTGTTGCATTCTTTCTACTTATGAATTGGAAGTTTCAATTATCATAAAAATAAATAGTCTTTTTATATATTTTAATCCATATAGGAATCTGATCCAAGTCTACATTATGCAAATGATGTATTTGAAGGCTTATTGATGAGATTTTGAAGCTCCTATTGCGTCCAATCGCTGGGATAGCCCGTTGTTCGAGCTAAACAACAATATATCAGAAGATGGTTATAATGATTTATTTACTGAGATTTCCAGTGCGATTTTGCGCAGAAATGCTCCAAATCCTAACAAAGCTACTCAGAATCCGGTGAAGTCGTCAGCGAATTTCTTGCAGGAAATCGAGCATCAGACGCAATCTATTGTCAAAGCAATAATCGATATGCAGAAATCGTTGCCGGCTGGCACGGAAATCTCAGTTCCTGGATCCGATAAGGAGAAATTCATGCTGCGGCGTTATCAAACGACAGCAGAGTTACAAAGGAGCAGAAGGCAATTTATTGCCTCGCTTTGTCGTATCAAGCACAACAATTCCTCGGTGAGCCGGTCAGATGATATCGCAGCTGGCAATCTTGCCGATTCATTCGTTATCTATCTCAACAAATGTTCCTGAGCTATTTGATCTGATCTGCAATTTGTGATTCAATAAATCTAGAATTTGTTATTATGAGGGAGTGATTGGTTGCCAATGGTGATCAATTGAATTTGATTGTGATGGGGGAGGGGATGGCTAACAGACCGCGACACGAGATGTTTACTATGACAGGGACCAATCGTGTATGGAATGCTTGAGAGGAATCGCAACGCGGGATCCAATATCCTTGACCGTCAGGGACCACTCGTGTATGGAATGCTTGAGAGGAATCGCAACGCGGGATCCAATATCCTTGTCTATCAGGGACCAATCATGTATATCAAGTTTTTGAGAGGAATCGCAAATTAATCGCTACCCGGAATGCAATACCGTTTGCAACGAAAAGATCAATATAAAGTACCAATTATGTGAATGAATGAGTGCTGCAAATGTTATATTTTGTATGAACTCAGTTTAATAGCTAATATGCACTGCAACAGGCCTCGATATACTAAAATCACCAGTTTTTTTACTCATTTTCCAGATTTTAATTCTCCTTACATTATGTTACTCATTGTTTATTTCCTGTTTAATTTTTTAAATTATGTTATTGCATATGGAAAAATAAAGGTATTTTAAACAAAATGAAATTGATGTTAAAAAGTTATTATGGATAAAACAGTTAGAGTGGAGAAATATTGTGGGAACAGTGAATTTGTTAAATAATTATGTTGGTGCTTTGGGGTGTCATTTTATTTTTAAATATGTTAGGGGTACTTATAAACGTTGAATCGACTCTTTCCTAAACGCCTTCATGACTATTGCACTTATACCGTCTGTATAGCCATGTTGGTGCTGTATATAATGGTTGGAAATCCATGATCAGGTGAGCTCTAATGTTAAAACTACTCATCATATTTTCGGGTGCTGGACTGCCGATAGAAGGTCTTACGTCATTATTCACTATCTATGTGGTTGTTAGAATTCCTATTGTTCTTTTCTGATAATAAATTTTATTCTATGCAATCCCTGTGAATATTCAACATATCCTTAAAAAAATTGGAGCAGGGATCTGCATATATTTTCAACCTTGACTTATTTGATAAGTAACTACTCAAAAATTCGATACTATAAACCAAAACTAAGCCTAATCTACTTACAACCGATCGCATTTACTTTATCACCTCTCCTACAGGCTGGTGCTTAAAACTCTCTGGGACCCCACCGCGATAAATGCACGAGGCATCTAACCACTGGGAATCCTCTAAAATCCCATAGCACATAAAAATGTTGAGTAAAAATTAAATGTTAAAAAGAACAAAACAAAATTAACTAGAACTAAATTGATTATAAAGTTGATAATAAATCATAACATTACAAAAATTACCAATTCAAACTAACCACGATGGCATAGACCGAAAACTTAGAGAGATCGCAAGTTTTATTAAATGTCAAAAATAAATGAATTTGCCACTGTCAGAAAACAAGTTGTTTAACTGAATTTGCAATCAGAATGCAGTAAAATTTGAATTACTTTTGCTTGCATGAGTGGTGTGTAATTATTTATTTTATAATTTAAATAATTTTAGCTAATTTTATTTTAATTTTCCTTAATTTTAACCATTAAATTCTATAACTTTATAATTTACATAAATTTTATTATCTTATCAGTCATACTGGAATTTCTTTAGTTTCAATTTTTAAATGTATTCATTTCTTTATTTTACTTCATTTAATTTTTATATAAATTTTTTTTCTGTTCTTTTCTGAACGTATGCATCCATTGTCATATGTAAATAAATATGTAAAAAAATTGTCGTATGTAAATGCGAGCCATAACATCCCTAATTAATTTGATTATGGTCTTTCGTAAGTAAATATGACCAATAATCCTTCTTAAAATTTCTTTTCGTATTTTTGATTAATTTATTATCAATTATTATTTTATTTTTCTAGTGGGCAGATTTACATTATGCTTTATTTTTCTCTTAACTGTGTTGGTGATTGCAACTTCTTGCGTTTCTTTATTTTGTTATACGTGTATCCCAATACATTGTCAAATTTATATAATCAGAGATGAACCATTATTTAATATTAACCTTTCATTGGATTATGTCTTAAATGTATTTTATAAAAATATTACAAAGATTTCTTGTTATCATAAATTTTTTAGATAACTGCTCTATTTATCCAATTATTTCCTCATCTATGTCTACCCTGATTTTGTTTATAACATATTTAAATAAATTTATTTAATTGGTTTAAGAATGTCAGAGAAAAAGCGTAAACTAAAACGTTGCAGTTTAAACTGAAAGGAGTTCATTTAAGTCTTATCAATCAGTAGAAGATCAAACGAAAATCACAGAATCTAAAGGAAATGAAGAAGGCAGGTTAGTGAAAAGAATTCATCCTATGACCAACTTATTAATAACGTATATACTCGCGTATAAGTCGAGAAATTTATGTCAAATTTTCATGTCAAAAATGTTTAATCCAAAAAAAATACGACCCAATACCCGCTTCGACTTATACGAGGGTCAAAAAACGTACAAATTAATTTTTAATGAAATCATTAAACCTTTTTTTATTTTTGTTACTTCGACTTATACGCGGGTTTCCAATTTAGGACTTAAAAACCTCTGAAAATTTACTCGACTTATACGCGAGTATATACGGTATTTTTTGGACGATGAATATTTTTACAAAATAATAAAACAATAAAAATTACAAAATTAAGAAATTGTATATTAAAAGTAATAAACAATTACTTAAAATAAAATATATATATAATTAAAATACTATAAATAGAAATATGTTATACTTAGTTGTTTCCACCGATTTGGCGTGGTTTTTGTATCGCGTCTGTGTGCGCGGTATGGTTAGACCGATTCTTGTTAGTGTCCGCACACAGACGCGAGAAGTAGGTTTTTTGTATTTTTTTATATTATAGTTTTGAAATTAGTTTAGAATTAAAAGTCAAACCATAGATTTTTGGTCAAATGCCACTAATGGTTTTGTTCATAGTTTCATGTCAAAGAATAATAAAGCAGAATTTGGAACTGCCGAAAAGAAGGAATATGATATTCTATTTAATCGAGCTCTTAAAAGAATAAACACAATTCAAAGGTTTGCTAGCAAAAGAAGTGTTGAACAATTATCCAATGTTTTGAATTCAATTTACGATCAATCAGTGACAAAAAACAAAGAATGGTTGAAACAACATTATGATGACTTCACAGATGAAATGATAACAGTTGTGTTGGATTACATTTCTAAAGTTAATAAAGAAAGTCGGCTTCTGGGTCTTAATGTTTTCTGTAAACAATTAGTAAAATTTAATGATACTGTTGGGCTGAATTAAAATAAAAAATGAGAAAAACAAGAAAGTAACATTACTAAATAATAAAAACATTGTAAACAACTCAGAAAAATAGATTAAAAAATTAAAAATAAAATAGGAAACATAATAAAGATGAAATAATGAATTAAACAACGAAAATTAAAACAAAAAATAAAAAACTGAGATAGGGAAAACTAGAAAAATAAGGAAAATAACACAAAAATCAAATAGTTAATAAGAAATTTAAGAAATAAATAAAAAATATAGGAAAAATAAAGAAAAAATAGGAAAATTAACAAAAAACACATAGAAATTAAATTAAAATAAATAATTAAACGGCGCCTCGATTCTGATTGGCCCGCACACATTCAACATTAAGTATATAAGGAAGACACTGAAACAAAAATTTCAGTGTTAACCAAACAACTATTTAGATCACTCAGAGCAATTCACAACCAGGACAGTTTCAGGATATCATTAGGAACAGCATTTAGAAGCAATTCAGCCCACCAAACACTCGTCAATTAACCTAATTTTTGTTGGTCAAACCGAATTTTTGGGACTTAGAATATTTTATCCTTCAGAAAACTTTGGATTGATAGATTTGGTAAATTTTCATTTATTTGATTTAGTTTATGCAGTGTAAATTTTGGTAAAGAGAATATTACTGTAAAATTTTTGTAATGCGAATTAAATTATTTAAATATTAATCAGTTTCCTTTTTCACTCGATATATATTTAATCACTTATTTCATTATGAATTTTAGTAATTATTTTTGATGAAAAACGAAATTCTCTAGGATTTTTAATAATTATTTTTGGATGAGAATTTATATAATTTAATTTTTGTTATGAAATTACCGAGTAACGTGGAGCTGAAATGCCACTTACCGTGGTGTGAGGAGCCTTCGGGTGCTCAGCCGGTGGGTATGGGGTCATATTCAGTCACGCAGCTGATTTCGGGCCGAAATGTGGAGGCTTCTCCATGGGTCCGTCGCTGAAGGTGCGCAAAAATCTGTGGTAGACACTATTGTAGAAATGAAGGTGATACGAGATGAGAAATATTAAGAAGTGGAAGTATCAAAGAAAATAAAGAGGGCAGGAAGTGCCATGAGCAGGTCTTCACAGTGATTGAGGGTTCCACACACAATTCGTGATTAAAAATTCCCTAGCAGATTTTTTAAATAATTTTCGACTCGAAAGCTTCTTGCGAAATTTGTCACTTTAACCTATCTTTCCTATCATGCGTTTCGAACGCCAAAAAAAACTCAGCCAGGGTGGATTATAATTTAGAATTATTCGGTAAGCTAGAGTTCAGATTTCTGCAAAATGACCTTTGATTGAGGACACTCTCACAAACCATAGTTACATGGCGAATCACATCTATTTTAGCCCTTGTATTCATTCTACAATGCCAAATCGAGCTCATGTCAACATTTTGGTTCTGTAAATTCAGTCTTACTTTTCATATTTTTCATAGGATTATTTAAATTAGACGGATTAAAATTATGTCGTATCATTATTATACGAACACCCGGGTAAAAGACACCAAAAATAGTTTTTTATAAATTTTTATCGAACTTGGGTTTGCCCTCGGGGATGAATTTTTGTTAAGAATATTTAGAATATCATGAGTTAAAGTGGTCGTCGCACATCCACAGTGAGTTCCTTGTGAAGCACGAGCCATTTCTGAGAATAATTCCAATTTAGCACAATACACGTATGAACAATCAGCATGGTGTGAAAGTACATTGCACAATACACAAGTAAAGGCTAATAAGTCACATAATCACCACAGGCATCGAATTTCCATCGAAATTTACATACCAGAAATGTGCGGAACGCAGATAATGAAGGCAAGTTGATTGAGCCAGATGGGCATACAACATGACTATTCTTATGACATAACTCACATGAATAAATCGGCGTTGATGAGATAACAACCGCCCTTTTCGTCTAGTGATGGCCTGCATAGCGTAAATCACTTCGTGTGAACAACCACTTAGAAAAGTAATTGCGACAAACACAGGCATAATTCTGTTGTTATCTCGGATTCCAACCATCGGAACAGTGACTGATCACCCGTTAATGAATGAGGGTATAACAATTTTATCTAAAATCTGAACATATAGTATCTCCAATTCTATTCATGCGACGAATGCCCTGTTTGTTACTAAGCCACATATAATAAATTATTGGTTATGAGATTATTAGATTTACACTTTGTTAATTGGATTAATTCTGAGACCAAGTCAATTACCTATAAAAATAAATAATTTCTAAATTAGGAGTGAATTGCTTTATCTTTTATTTTTTTGGTTTTTAATTCATGATGATTCTAATGAATACCAACCCACCATCAATCGTTAATAACTACAAATTTAATCGTTATAGGTAGGGAAACCTCAAACTTATTATAGAGGATCAAGATAAATAGGGGATACGGTAACATCAATTTTTATGGGCGACCCTTGCCTAAAATACAATATAGCGCTATGACATTGGTAATGCAGTCTATTCGATCGTCTGGGGGTGAATTTCTCTTGTTGTAGCAGCGACGTCATTCCAGTTAACTAAACTCTAACGATTAAAAGTATCGAACAGGCTTTAATGCAGCTAAATGATTTATTAATATGCGCGGTCGTCCTACGAATGAGGTGGATCGCAGATGATCCCCTCTTAATATGTCTTCTTTTATTTATAGTTAACAACCATGAACTCCGCTACCAAGAATTCGCTCAAGCCTTGTTTGTCATGCGCCGATAAGAATGCGGCCATCAAGGGGTTACAAACACAAATTGGACTACTCAAGCGTAAGATCGATGAACTGGAGGGCACTTGGTTTAGCCCGGGGCAAATGAAAGAGGTCCGAAAGAAGCTATATCGAAGTGAGCATTGCCGCGATAGCCTAATCGCCGAGAGCAGATCACAGCGTAGCCTCATCAAGGAGCAGTCGGAGGCTCTACATAAAGTATACCTACAAGCATCGATGACCCGGAAGATTGTCAGCATCCCAATAACCGAGGAGGACAATGTCTTTCCCACCCTTCACGACCAAACCCCCAGATAGACCCCGAACCTCAGAGAAGTCAGGCCAAGGGTGTGTGGAGGCAGAGCTCTCGCCTAAGGCCAACAAAGTCATCTTTACGGGTACAATTCCCCTACAATTCCTCGGCAAAACCCAAGCGGCGACAGTTATCCCGAGCCGAACGTAAGAAGAAACAAAGAGAACGAGCCGTCGAAAAAGAGAAGTTTTTCGATTTGGAGGCCTTGTTGGCGGAATCTGAATGGGAAAAGTGAAACAATACTCTCGAGCAGGCTAATCTCTAACTAGCCCTGACTCTCGTGATCAATATGATGTAGTTAAATGTTTACTTGGAGCGACTACAATTTGGTGTATATTGGCTATTTAATAAATGTTTTTTTGTTCAGTTCATTTGGTTTCGTGTTGTTATTTTCTTTTCCACTACCATAACGAAATTGTTATGTTGACTGAAATCTTCGAATCGAATACGACTGGCAACGAACACAGAGACGGATGAAGCGTTGAGCGCAGATATGGAGTAGTAAAGACGTAAGACCTTCTATTGGCAGTCAGAGAAGGGAAAGTCGAGGCCTCAGGAAAGAGTAGTCCTAAGGCAGGGGCTCACCTGTTTCCTGGTGTCTCGCCGACATAATGCAGTACTTTCATGGGTATTATGTTGGAATATAGATCGTATGGAGTACAACTTGAAGTTGACAGAAAAGCGAACGACGTTAGGGTAACAGACCATCATCTCTAGACGTGAATTGAAAGGTTTTATCGGAGTCAACCGACTAGCACCCCAGCAATACTATAAATAGTAATTATAATATTACTAATAAACAAATATAATTTAATATAAATAGCGGTTCAAAATCAGAACCGAGGACGCAAATTTCTGAAGTAAAATTTAAAAGTACAAATTTTAAAGGTGAAAATAAATTAGTTTGATATTTTTTGGACGATGAAAATTTTTACAAAGCCCTTACTTTCTAATAAAATAATAAAGGTAAATCATCCCTTGGCAATGAAAGCACAAATTAAAAATCAATAACTACAACAACAGCTTTATTAAAAATAAAATACAAACATATAAATCTATAAGCGGAATTCTGGTGACGAAATCAACAATGCTGCTCCTTCAAATGCGTTTCTTCATGACATACGCAGGCCCGCTTTCTCGGATTTTCTTGATGGATTTCCTTGATGTGTCGCTGTTAGATGGGCTGAACAATTTGTCATCGGATGGGGGCCGCCTTCTCTTTCTGATGATATTCAAATTATCCTGGCTGGTTTCCGAGGTGGCAACAGCTGAGCTGCGTGTTCCAGGAGGAGATATTCCGCTTGCGGAGGAGATATTGAGTGAGGTAACTGTTGTGTTTCGTTGCTTGACATCTGCAGCTCGGATTGCTGATTGTAGTGCAGCGCCGAGCTGCAGATTGGCTGACAGATTGAATTGGACGTGTGGATTCAATAGGTGAGTTGGGACTTTTTTATTTGTGGAATCAGCTGTTGTTCCTGATTCACTGAGCTTTTTGTTGTATTTTTCACGGTATGAGCATAACTCGTATTCCAGGTGACTCAGGGTCGCATAGAGCTCCTGGATCAATAAAATATCACATCGAAGACTGTTAAATGTTTCACAGATATCCTCAGTTGGTATCGGACAAGAATCTAAAATTACAAATAAATCCCGATTTTTCTTTTGTTCGCTTTCAGACAATTTGCTGTTGCTAGGGTAATTAATGTTCCTTTTATTGGTGCTAGATTTTCAAAGCATTAAATTTCTTAGTGATAACATATAAACATCGATTTTTAGTAACCATGACAACCTATGAGTAAATAATGTTTCTTATGTTTTATCGATTTTTTAAAAATATCGATTAAGTTTTTTTCCATAAATTCTGTTAACTGATTCATATTTGAGCTTTATGTCAGTGAAAATATTTCAGAAATAGTGATTGAAAATCAATTTACAAATTAATGTTTTTTAATTCAATTTGATTGGAGGATTTTAAAAAGAAATTTTTTAAATTTTTTTTGACATTTTAAAGGCTTTTAAATAGACTGATTTGGTTTTGATTTGTTTTAGTGAGTCGAGTAAGAAAAGTTCAAAATTTCCCTATGAGAGTCAATTCAAATCTTTGATCCGGATTGCGGAATTTTGTAATTCAAATGAGCATAAGAATCTCCTATATTAAAACTGTTCATTTAGGAAAGATTTTGCTAATTAGATCTTAAATTTAAAGCACCTCCAAATTAAAGAGATAGTTAAAGAGTTATATAAAACAATTTATTCAAAATATAAAACATTTTATTTAAAATTATAAATATTCTAAATATCCATATATAATAATGATCAAAAATTAAATATGGTTTATTGATTCATAAATTAATTTTGATTTTCTTTTATAGGCATATAGAAAATATATTTATATTTTTGGATAAATAGTTTTATCTTTTTGAATAAATAATTTTATATATTTGAATAAATAATTATATATTTTTGAATAAATAATATAATATTGTGTAATAAATAATTATATATATTTGAATAAATAATTTATATTTTTGAATAAATAATTTACATTTTTGAATAAATAATTTATATTTTTGAATAAATAATTTTATATTTTTGAATAAATAATTTTATATTTTTGAATAAATAATATATTATTGTTGAATAAATAATTATATTTTTGAATAAATAATTTTATATTTTTGAATAAATAATTTTATATTTTTAAATAATTTTATATTTTTGAATAAATAATTTTATATTTTTAAATAATTTTATATTTTTGAATAAATAATATATTATTGTTGAATAAATAATTATATTTTTGAATAAATAATTTTATATTTTTAAATAAATAATTTTATATTTTTGAATAAATAATTTTATATTTTTGAATAAATAATTTATATTTTTGAATAAATAATTTTATATTTTTGAATAAATAATATATTATTTTTGAATAAATAATTTCATATTTTTGAATAAATAATATATTATTTTTGAATAAATAATTTTATATTTTTGAATAAATAATATATTATTTTTGAATAAATAATTATATTTTTGAATAAATAATTTTATATTTTTGAATAACTAATTATATATATTTGAATAAATAATTTATATTTTTGAATAAATAATTTTATATTTTTGAATAAATAATATATTATTTTTGAATAAATAATTTTATATTTTTGAATAAATAATATATTATTTTTGAATAAATAATTTTATATTTTTGAATAAATAATATTATTTTTGAATAAATAATTATATTTTTGAATAAATAATTTTATATTTTTAAATAAATAATTTTATATTTTTGAATAAATAATTTTATATTTTTGAATAAATAATTTTATATTTTTGAATAAATAATTTTAAATTTTTGAATAAATAATATATTATTTTTGAATAAATAATTATATATATTTGAATAAATAATTTATATTTTTGAATAAATAATTTATATTTTTGAATAAATAATTTTATATTTTTGAATAAATAATTTTATATTTTTGAATAAATAATATATTATTGTTGAATAAATAATTATATTTTTGAATAAATAATTTTATATTTTTAAATAAATAATTTTATATTTTTGAATAAATAATTTTATATTTTTGAATAAATAATTTTATATTTTTGAATAAATAATTTTATATTTTTGAATAAATAATTTTATATTTTTGAATAAATAATTTATATTTTTGAATAAATAATTTTATATTTTTGAATAAATAATTTATATTTTTGAATAAATAATTATATTTTTGATTAAATAATTTTATATTTTTGAATAACTAATTATATATATTTGAATAAATAATTTATATTTTTGAATAAATAATTTTATATTTTTGAATAAATAATATATTATTTTTGAATAAATAATTTTATATTTTTGAATAAATAATATATTATTTTTGAATAAATAATTTTATATTTTTGAATAAATAATATATTATTTTTGAATAAATAATTATATTTTTGAATAAATAATTTTATATTTTTGAATAACTAATTATATATTTTTGAATAAATAATTTATATTTTTGAATAAATAATTATATTTTTGAATAAATAATTATATTTTTGAATAAATTGTTTTATATTTATAAGCTGAGTAACCACTTATTGATTGGTCCATAAAGATGATACAATTCTAAAAGACGCAAATAAAAGGATTAATTTTAACTTTTCATGAACTTCGAGAAACGTAGGTACCTATGAATTAGCAGAAAGTATAGAACAATTCATCACTTATACACTTTACCCCCTAAATTTAGCAATAAATTAAATGAGATTCTAGCATCAAACGATGAGTCCCACATTTTTTGACCTACATAATGTTGCTTGTAATTAACCACCAAATGCACGTAACCGATTGCCCATAACCAGCCATATATACCGGATAATAAAGGAGCGAAGAGTTTCATGGGTTATCTGATCTACTGGAACAATAAAACCTACTTTATTTTCCCCATCCACTCCGCCGAAACCCCACTGGTTCCTTACAAGTTGACCCCTGTTGTGATTCGTCGATTTCAAAAACTATATCGGTTCTTCCAATTTCGATTGGATTATTCAAAATATATTCTATCGCTACATCTTTTCCCAATCTACCCGATATTCAGGGGAAACTGAAGCCCATTGATATATCATACCCAAAATACTATCAATATGTGAACCTTTCGGATTGAGACTTAACATTAAAAGAGCATCCTGAGCAAAAGAAACTAACGATCAAGTGTATCAAGTTCCATGGATATAATATAAAGTATTATTATGAATTTAGGGGGACAAAGTGTATAAGTGCCGGTTAAGTGCCGGTTAAGTGCCGATTAGAAAGTGATACAGAAATTGTTCGATTTAGGAACATGTAGCTTCTATTGAAGAAATATTTATCTTGCGTATGTTAAGGAGAGTAATCTCAAGGATATTAGATAATAAAATGTCAGTTATATATATAATTGGTGCTCCTTAACGAAGCGTTGTCATAAATATAATTTTTCACCATTGATCGAAAATAAAGATTTCTATTGTTAAATAAGCAATGATTACCAATATTAAAATAAGCTAAGAATCCATCAATAAATCTCGTTTTCTTAATTCCAATCGTCGGGGGTAATTTGATTTCTGTGCTTCTCAAATGTACTCCAATATTTTTACCGAGATCAGGAAACTTCAAGCCTTCCCACATGGCCTGCAAACATAGAAAAGAACCCCATTACATACTGATATGATAATAAATCATTCCATCATACAGATCCACTAACGGCTTGTCCCATATTTCCCGGTACGTTCCGTTTTCGATTCTGTCCTGAAAACGATCTCGAGAAATCACTTCCTAACAAAGCAGCACTCTGCAATCCGAAATCCATCGAATCATTGTTGCGAATTGCAAAATCTGCTTGCGATAAAAGTTTTTGTAAATCCATTGTTTTCTTTTGTCGTTCTCGTTTCAGAATTTCGATACGATGCAATGCTTTGGCGAGTTGTTCCTCTTCGGCAATTTGCTCAGCGGTACGAGCGTAAATTCTCTCCAGTTGGATTTTACGACGCCTTTCATGGTCAGAGTGATAGGTAAGACAATCAGTATCGACTCCCCATCCAGTTCCAGGCCCGTAAGCCGGGTCACTGACGGTTTTATTATCCTTTCTAATCTATAATCAAGAACCAGATTGAATACAGAAACTTCCAATGTAATTATCTAAGTTTATATTCCTAATTAGTAACGACTATAGTCCCGTGTAAACAGGAGGGGTGGAGAGGTACGAGGTAAGAGGTAACGGGTAACGGTTATGGAAGTAGGACAAGTATTGCAACAACCTAATATTAATATACGAATAAGGCGACAAGGATAGTAAAAAATTGATAAATGTTCTTGTTTCAGCACCTTGGAACAGTATGGGTACGTGCCACACACCCCTTCCATAGAAAGCGATTATGGATAGTTTGATGAAACCTGGACGAACTTATAGGTACCGTAAATATCTAAAATCCACAAAATACGATCGATAGCGGTTTATACGCAATTGTAGCGGTTCAAGATTACCGTAACAGCTATTAAATGTTGAATATTATTATTATTATTAAATGATTACAAATTCATTATAAGGATCAATGAGTAAATATACCGTGTTTAAAATATCCAAAATCATATAGTAACGTTCTTTAATATCTTCAACGCTACGCTCAGTAGGAAATTTGTCGCGATCCCACCTGTCTTGAACTAGGATAAATCGCAAATCGAATTTAGCAACCATTTCCATTAAATAATCCGTTTCCTCTCGACTCCACCCATCAATGTCGAGATTTTCATCATATTCGTCATCTGTATATTTCGGTAAAATCGGTGTCTATGTTAATGTATATATCTTAATGGAATCAATGTTTTTTTAAAAAAAACTTTATTAAATTGAGAAAAATAATAATCTTGTTCTTTATCAATCATATCCAATCGTTTCCAGTGAAACAATTCTAAATTGTCCTACAATAATTGTTTAATTAACTAATACGAGTTAATTATTTTACAGTTCGAGCAGAACTCTTAAAACCTGTCCATTGCCAAGAGCGAACTTTTCCAGTAATCTGTGCTTTAGGTTGTTTATATATTTGGATTTCTGGAGCTGGAAGAATAGAAGGGAAATCACTAAATTTTAAATGTAATTAATCCGAAGTATTTTAAAAAATATTAAAACCCTCCAAATGTGTCTTTTAATCCCCATAATTCTCTTGGGATATTTCTAGGACGTTTGACATTTTCAGTTTTTTTCGTTGGTTTCTAAAGTATTTAAATTTTCGTAAAAAGTTCTGAAAGAAATACTTTTTCAGCTGAATTTAAAAGGGCATCTTTGTCTAGAAAATTTTGACGTTTATTTGAAGAATCATCAATGGACAAAATATCTCGAACATCACTAGACATTTTACAAAATATATTTATAAATATTATTAAAACAACTATTTTAATTTATCTTTTCACTAAATTGCAACTTATGAACAAAAAAGATATTAATTTAATATAACATGAAGTAATTTTACTTTAAACCTTAGATAAATTTTTGATTATTTATATTTCCTAAAATTTAGTATTTTAACTTTGTTTGCACCTTTTCATTGATTGGTAACAGTTATTAGTTGTAAGTTAAAATATCAAATAAATTCATTATTCTAATGCACATGTTTTTGGTCGTATTCTAAAATTTTCATAGTTTAAAATTTTAGCTGATTCAACAAATTCTAACAATCTATAAATACTTAAAAAATCCTATTCGGTTAACGTATGATTGTATTCGAATTCTTATAATCTACAATTTAGAAAACTTCGAATATTGCAATTAAATGTCTATTCTGACTATTCAATAAATCTCGCTGAGACCGTTTCAATTCTGCACATTCTACAATAATAATCACCTTTTCTTTAATCCTTTTCAGTAGGTCATTTTCATTTTCTCGTCATTGATGGAAATAATTAATTGTCTAACCACGCGTCTTCCTTGTGATAATCTTTTTTTGCCGTTTTCCGATTATTCATGCTGTCATGATAATGGTTTTCCAAAATCGAATTCGTTTACTTCTCTTTCTGTTTACTTAGTTCAGGTTTTCATTGATAAATGATTATCAGTTCCTGTACGTTTCGTTACATTCCGGCCCCTACTGAATATATTTTGATGAATCCATTCTCCCCATAATCTTCCTCATCATCTCATCTGATCCATTTTTAAAATTTATTTCCGATGATTTGTTAATCTTTTGATTGTGAATTCTCTAATATATCTTATTTAATTACATGGTGTTGGGTTTATTGTAGTTGGTCGGTTATTTTTAATTACTAATTACTTATATGACCCCGAGAGTGTTATTTATTAACAACAGCAACAAATCCCAATGATGTAAAACTTTATTCATTATCACAATTGATTTCAACGAATTCAACGATACCAAATTTCAACACACCTTAATAGTTTCAATTGCTTATTACAACCCCCCGGGAAGCACAAGAATAACAATCCTCTAAGAACACAAACGCTTGACTACTACTGTTAATGGGCAATTCACAAAATTGATCTCGCTGCTTTAACTTGACTTGAGTGTTTCAACTACTTCTGATTCACTAGTTCAAATATGCAAGTTTCTTTCAACTGTTTCCGGATTTTCAACACTTTATTTTACTCTCCTCGCAAATTCAAATTTTTCACAAATTTCTTTCTGACTATTTTTTTCTCTTTTCATCACACATTTTTCTCGTAGTAATTTTCTCTCTTTCTGTTTGGTTTTTATACTTTCGCATCTGATAGAACTTATTGATAATTCCTTCTTTCCCCCCACTGTTTCGATTGGTATTCAGTAATCTCTGACAGCTGTCGAGATATATGTACTGTTTACAATCCAGTTTCTCTAATTCCCCATGCTTTTCCACTTTACTATCTTGAGTAGGCCATCGAGATAACAAGCACATGTACTCATTAATTACGAATGCTCTTCTTTTATGTTATTGTGTTTTTAAGTGATTTTCTTCTGTTCCATTCTAATTTTTCTACATCTCTCTTCTACTCCTGTTTTACTGAGTTCTAGAGGAATACCCCCATTCATTCATAATCATTTTACGCCTTTAATGATTATTTATATTTTGTAATTTAGGTATCCTCAACATATAAATTATAATAATTTTAAATTTAACAATCCTAGCAAAGACCAATATAGTTGTTTCGAAGTATAGATACAGAAACTGAAAGCTAAGCGGATTGTTCTAGGACGTTTCAAGGAGGCGTTCGATAGTTTGTTTAAAATTACTCATGCTAGAGATTATTTCATTAATGGTTGCCCTTCAGTGGTTTATTTAAATACATATTTGAAATCATTGCAAGTTTTTCTAAGAATTCATACATTTGTTCGATATTGTCTTATTATTTAAAGAACGTGAAATCAGAAATGAGTTTGAATACTAACGAAATCCAACACATCTTTAGTAATCTTTTTTGTGCCTCCTTTATGCTCCAAATATCTCGGGTCACTTAAAATTACATTTCCATTAAATAATTTATTCATTATTACATGTTAAAATAAAATGAACTCGTCAAAAACAATTTAATTTATTAAAACAATCTAATAGCAATATAATGAGTTATCGCGATGTTGGATTTCTAACATAAATAAGAAACTGAAACACGAGAGAGCAATTTGTTATTTATAAAAATAATTAATTATCATGCCTAAAATTGAATCAAAACATTTTAGTAGCAAATGCATAATTTTGATAAGAGTATTTTATTTTTCACTTGAATTCGAATAAAAATGCCACAAATCAATAAAATCCCTCCACAGACGAATACTGTAAATTAAATATATTCCTTTATTGATAATAGAAACTTCATAATCATTAAATAGGTGAACATCAAGCTAGAATATTTTGAATCTGACACCATTCAGTTATTCATCTGCAACAGGAGTATCTAGAGATTCTCCATTAGCAAGGCTTTTTAAAAATAACTCTTTTTCGACATTTGTTTCATTTTCATTTGTTATTAAAATATCACTTTTTGATTGCGACTGAATATTTTTTAACTTGGCTTTAAAATCTGTACAAATAATCGACAATTTTTTAATTTTCAGTTTTATTTCAGAAATTTTTTCATTGGAATAAGATTTACATGTTGTAGAGTTAACTAATCCAATTATTCTGCGTTCTATAATTTCAATCCATCTTTTTAATTCATGTAGTGAATTAACTTTTGCAATATGCGGAATTGGTTCTTGTGTTTTTGGATTTAATCTATTTTCTCTCATTAACTGAATTCTGTTCAAAGCACTTAATTGGGGTTCTTTATTTTTAGGCATTATACCACCTAAGTCTTATATTGATAAAATTAAATTACATTATTGTAATTAGAAAACTACCGATTTATCGATAATAATAGTTTAAAAATATTTAAATTTTTAAAAAATTAAACATTAAGAATATTTTTTAATGTTTTAAAACAAAGTATCTTCTTCATATAAAATATATAATTTTTTTATTTACAAAGTAATTATTAAATATAAAATAAAAATGACTGTTCACATTATTTTGAAATGACTAAAAAATGTTTTTTTGAAAATATTGGTGGGTTACATGTGGAGAAGATCTTTCACTTCCAAACTCTTTTTCGACCTACGCTTTTCTTATTTCTGATTTTTCCGTCTGCAAACGCGGATAATTGCTTAAAATTTGCAAATAAAGACCCACCACAAGTGAAGTTGGAGCTGTGATTCAGTGGGTGACTGTCAGCATAAGATGAGCTCTACAATGAAAACTGCTAAGGTGTCATGCCTTGTTTTTCTCTTGTCCCGTCATCGTTTCACTATGTACTTACTTTTTCACTTTCCGCTATCTACTTCAAACTTTCATGACTTTTATTAAATGAATTTTGCAGAGTCAGATGAAATCTAAAGATTATATAATTAGAATTCTCGGTCGAATTGCCTTATTATATAATTAACCTTTTGATGTTTGTATTATGCCACTAGATATTTTACAGAATTATATTTATTGTGTTGGGTATTTTGTGCAAATCGGTATCACTGTCTGACTCCTTTGTGTTCTTTTCAAAATAAATAAACGACCCAACACAAAATCTTTATTTAAGACTAATACAGTTACACTTTAGTTACACTTTTTATTAATACAACCAAACTTGATACAACCCTTTTTGGTCTGCACTTTTCAATAGACTACAAATCTCACGCAGGGATAGATCTTCCAACAGGAGATGTCCCTTTCTGGTACGTTCGATTTAAATTATTTAATTGCTACTAACTTTAACGTTTTCTGATCGCTCTCGCTGAACTTCTTGATTTCTTTTTCTTCGACCAACTGGCAATTCTGTTTTCTTGCCGGTCGCTTTTATACCCATTTTGTAATTGATTATACTTTGGCAAATTAGTTTGGATCCAACTTTCCCCCGTCTAACTTCCTCTTGTAGCTCTAATTCGCTTTAAGTAAATTGCCCCTTTTCCATTGACGGCTCTCTCCAATTTAATTTTATTCGGCTAATTTAATATCCTTTCCTAATTTGATTGATAATTCAGGTTCTCTCAAATCGCTCGGGTTTCCCATGGTCTCGGGTTCTCCATTAGTTAATTAATTTTTAATTAATTTTTGGGTTTTGTAATTTATTCCTTCTAGGGACCCCCATTGATTTTATTTTAATATATTTGAACTCGTCTCATTATTTAGCAACCGCCCATACCAGTTTCCCCCGGAAAATATTCATTTTTTAATTTTTTGATTTTTAATTAATATTTTGTATTTTAAATTTTTATTGTGAATTTGGTGTTTTTAATGATTTTTTTCACCTCATTTTTGTGCCTCTCCTTTTGAACCCCAACAATTGTTTAATCAAAGTTATTTAATTTTTTTCCTAAAGAGATAATTTTCTTTGACCTCAAGAAGCTAATGGTATCACAATTTACTCAATCAATCCTTTAAATTTCTAACTTTAATGTGACTGATTCTTAGTGAAACAGCCTTTTTAATATAATTTATTATTTAAGTAATAGTACTAAATCAAAATTAAACATATTATTAGATAGTAGTTTATTTATAAAATACATCATTTCAATTTATCGTTATTTTTCTTGGCCTTCTTTTACGACCAACCTTCCGGGTTGAGACTTGAAAGACTTTATTGATAGTGAGTTGCGGCTGGTATACTGAAGATCAGAGCTGCTAAATCTGGGAATAGATCCGTTTCGGAGTAAGTCGATACTCGTCCAACTCCAGTGCCAGTATAAATTCCGATTCTTAATTTTATGATTTTCTATAACTGTTCTCTTATGGTAATTTTTAGGTCCTTGATCGTCTCTTGATCTTCGGCCCGAGCTTTCTCCAGAGCCTCAATCTTTTGGTGAAGCTTTCGTACTTGTGTTAGATGATGACGGTAGGCTCATCGCCACATTTGTCCTGAATGAGTATTATAGGATGGGGCCAAGTAAATATCGATTAAATGTATACGCCGAAGAGTGACAGTAACAGAATAACAATTCCTCAAAACAATGACAGTCATATAAGGTGATCAATGATTCAATCAAACAACTATGAACTGATGACTTGCTTATGACATATAATTGGGATTTGTTGTTATCTTTATCTTATTTTTATTGTTATTCTGTAAATAATTGGAACTTTATCTAATGTTATTTTTATTTTATTGTTGCTGGAATTTTTTATAATTTATTTTTGTGTTTTACATTAAAACTTAATTATATAAATTAGGATAATAAGGGTAAAGAAAAAGAAAATGGTTAATTAATTAAATCAGCTAATAGTTTTGAAAAATAAAATTGACAAAAATCAGTCTTAATTACACTTATAAATAATTAAGAAAACTAAATCTTAATAGTGTTGGATGATGAGGGTAGACCCATTGACACATTTGCCATATCTAAATATTATAGAACAAGGGCAAATAAATACAGAGTTAATAGAGTGCATATCATCACCACCTCAAAAATCTCAATAAATTGTCATTTTCGCAATACCAATTCAAATCCTCACATCAATGTTAATTCACCATCAATCATCTATCTTACATTCACAAACAATTCAAATCCATTCAATGATTAAACCTATTTTATACAACATCAATTCAAAACAATTTATGTGATAATTCATGACAATATCTTATAATTAAACAATGATCGTATCAATTGATTAATTTTGCAAATTATGTGACAATTATTTTTGATTTTATTGTATTCGATTTTATAATTTATAAATAATTTTTATTATGTAAATATTTTATTTCTTGATTGAATTGTCTATATTTTGTTGGAATGTAAATATTTTATTTCTGAATTAGTGCAAACAATTTCTTGATTGGAAATTTAGAACATAGTTTGTTTAATTTTGTGACTGTGGATGTTGATGATCGAGTGAGTTGTTGATTTGGTTGTGATTGCGTTTTGTGGGCATGGGTGTCGGGCGATTTTTAAGTGAATTATTGACATAAGGAAAAAATTGAATATTATTTTGGGGAAATGAAATGAAACATACGTCAATAAATAATTCATTTTTAAAGTAATTTCATAAACAAATGTCACATAGGAAAGTAATATAAATTGGAACCAAAAATTCAATCATTCACCACAAATTTAGGGATTTTAAATTTAAAATTGAGAGCTCTAAATCAAAATTGTCTTAAGGTATTCCTAAACAATTTTTAAAACCAAAATCAGTATACATATTTGATTTACAAATATTCCTACATTCTTACACAACACACCCAATAAGGTTACATCACAAGGGTATTTGATTTGGAAATATATTAAAGAATTTTTGAATCAGATTTTTAATTTTTAAAAGTAAATTTTATTTAATAAACCTTTGCAAACAGATTTCGTCTTATTGATTATCTTTATTAAGAATCACCCCCAAGTTGAGATTTCAAATAAAAACATTTGAGACCTCAACAATAACCATTGTAAATAAATAACAGTCTTTGTAAATAATTAAAAATAATAATAATTATTATTATTATAACAGACATAATAATAGCTCTTATAAAAATATAAAATATTATTAGCTCTCAACTCTTAGTTAATAGATCTTGTAATAACATAACATTAATGAGTCTTATAAAAATAATATAATTTCTATAATAACGACTTCAAAAATGATATAAATAATTATTATTTGCCCAAAAATTTTTACTAGATTCCTGAGTCTTGCAGAGTTAATCTTCACGAGACTTTAATCATTTAATAAGACAGACAAAAAACGTCTTAAATGAGTTTAAATCATGTAAATAATTAAAAATTATTTTTTGAATTCGTGTTAAATCAAAAATAAGGGTTAAATTATTACTCGCTCAGATTTAAATGGTAACGCATATCTCCACACAAATTTTCACAAAGGTCTTGTAAAGCATACTATTAAAATCATCTAAATAAAAGCAGAGGCATATAAAAGGCGTATAAAAGGATGATGACGTAAATACATCTATAAGTAGTCTAGAATCCGGAAAAGGTAATTAATTAGTGGTAATTTGTCAATGAAGCTTATTTGTTCCTTAGTTCTCAACCACGTTGAGCAGTACCAATCTGATGACAGAGACTATCATTCAATTTTAAAATAAAAATCATTTGATATTTTGTGGTCATTGACAACTGAAACCATATCAGCATCGAAAATAAAAAACCGAACAATCAACATATTTTTAATCTTCGAATTTAAATTTTGTAAATTGGTGGTTCTATTTTCTATGATATAATCAGACATTAGAAAACTTCCATCATTAATTTAAATAGCATTTATTTAATTTTGAATTAATTATTTTTTACTTCGTACTTGATGTTAATTTTGCATTTCATTAAACAATTTTCCAAGTCATTTGTTTTTTAAACTTTCTACCTATTTTGTCAATGACAAATATGAATGATAGGATAGTTTTTAGTTCATTTTAATATAATGTTTTTGCTGTTAAAATTTAGGAAAATTCTTTAAAATTGAATTCGGTTAATTTACATCGTTGTTTAAATTTTCTAACTAAAATCGTTACTATTTAATTTCAATTATTTTTGTTAACAAATTAGGATTAATAATGAAAATAGCTCCTGTAAAATATGAATGTGAGATATATTTTAAACATTTATTATTTTAATCGGTAATAGATTTAGACCATCCTGCAGATGTTCAGTAAGACAACTAATTAATTAAATGTTTATTATTATTATTCAGAATTCACGCTATAGGTGATACATTAAAAGAGTCTTTCGAACAAGCAACTATTGCCATGTTTAACTATATGACAACGGATTACGATACAGTCGAGATGCTAGATTGTCAAATTATAGAAGTTGAAGGTTGCTTGTAAAAACTATGGAGGACATTTTTAAAAACCTTTTAGGCCAAGACCTTGAATCACTTTTATTCAATTTCATGGATGAATGGCTATTTTTGTTTAGTGCTGATCCATTTTTTATTCCTCGAGTAATCAGAATTACTGAATTCGATGAAATAAACTTTAAAATTGTATCCGAAGGGTTGTTGGAAAATTAGCTTCATAAGTTTTAATATTATTTAGATGGGGTGAAGCTTTTGACATTTCCAAGCATCCACCAGGTACCGAAGTCAAAGCGATTACTTATTCAAATATGCAAATTCACTCGGAGAAAACATCAAATGATATTTTTGTCATAATTGATATTTGAATAAAATATTTGTTATTTTTGCAATTGATTAATTTTGAACAATTTTCACTGATATGCCATTTTGTTTTTGTTGTTGATCTGAACAAGCAACTTTTCGAGGCCAGCTATAAATTTGATTGGGTAGATAATGCTTGTTAACCCCGTTCATTGGAGGAGCTGTCGATTTTAGGTAATTTCCAGCGCTATTTATCATAAAATTAGAGGAAAATCCGATTCATTATCTTCAATTTTGATCAACCGGTTTTGAGGAGTTTTGGAACTTATCCAGGCCTGTTCATAATGTCATGTATATCAGGGGTGGCCAACAAGTCGATCGTTAAACCAATTTTGGTCTATCGTCGTTCTCTCGCAATGTCTGGGAAAAATTCCTTTTACTACCGTAACAAGCAAGAAAAACTGAAGAAGATTTTTGGAAATATGCCAGCAGAGTAAAATATCCCAATGTAACCAAATGTAGCGAATATATCTATTGTTTCGGATCTACATACCTTTGCGAATCGGTATTTTCATACTTGAAGCTAACGAAGACTAAACAACGTTCTGTCCTGTCTGATTCCCATACAGAAGACTCATTATTAATATCTTTGTCGTGATATACACCTGAGTATGATTCCTTGGTTAGAGATATGCAAACTCAGCCTTCCCATTAGTGTTAAGGGAACAAAGTAAATTCTAAATCTGCATTTAACTGTGGCCACTTTGAATTAATAAATATTGTTAATAATTATCGACGTTCTTTTAATTCCCCTGGACGTGAGTATATGGCCCTTTAAATAATTATTTTTGATGTTTTCTTACGTAACCGTATATCTATATTTCAGTACGAGATGTACTTACGAGCTATTGATCAATTAGCAAATGTAAGTCATATTATTCTCTCGTGACAAATTTTCTTGACCCAAAAGAACAAGAAAATGAAATATTGTAATCAAATTATCAGCCATACTGTGCATTTTTATAACAACTTTTTTATATTTACGAATAAATACATTGCAGTTGATAAAAAAACTAAATTGCATTTTATGTTAGTAAAAATCTATCTCGAAAAAGTATTGTAAAATCGAATTTTTTAGGTACCGCATGTACGGAATGTGCTATCAAAAGTTTAGTCTGGGAATTTATTTTCTTCGGGAGCCTAAATCTCGAAAACTAATAAGTGATTTGAAAATAAAAATAGGTTTGAACATATATTTTACGTATCTACCCATACCTCGCTGGAATACACCTTATGCTGAAACACAGTGTACAAACATAGTATGCGTTACACACCCATTATGACAATAAGTCGATCTCGACACACTCTTAACAAAAAAGTAGATCTTGTATACAGAAAAGTTGGACACCCCTGATGTATAGTATCAGAGAGCTGCTTCTAAATAAACCATTTGGACGTCCCCCTACACAAAGGGGAAAATATAGAAGATGGAACACAATATCTGGAGACAACTAATGTAAACCACAGTTCGTTTGAGTCTCCAGCTGTTTACAGAAATATAAGATATTTGTTTTCAGAGATATGCTCCTCTTGGAGGGACTCTTGAAACGGGTGAGCTAAGTAAACAGAAAGAGAACTAAACAAAGTTGATGTTTGAAAACCATTATCATGACAGCACAAGTAATGGGAAAACAGCATTAAAAGATTATCACAAGGGAGACGCACGGTGGGACAATTAATTAATTTCTTCAACGACGAGAAAATGAAAAAGACCGCGAGGTAAAGATTATCAAATAGAGATAACTTAGTTGAAACGCCATTAGTCTAAACAATTATTTTAACTACATAAAAGAACTCAAACTTAAAAACAATCGACATTTTGCCTCAGAAAGGGACGAAGAAACCAAGAATAGGATTTTAGAAAATAGGTTAATTGTCGGAAATATAAACAAACGATGCAAAGCAAATTGATAGATCGGATATAATTGAATCGGAATCAGATTGTCAAGGGGATTATTGTTGTAAAATGCACAGAATCGAAAAACCAAAACGGGATTCATCAGGTGGTCATACCGAGTGTTATTTCTCACTGTAAAACTTGAGTGTTACAATTTCAATATAAATATACGTTTGGTATTGTTCAATCAGTTCATTTATTTTATAGAACACGTGAAGTCAGGAACTACCGACTTTAATATTTACTTAACTAAAAACTCAACAAATATATTGCTACTCCTTTCAGGTTGATTTTACGTTCCAGTCCTTTTACAAGGACCCTTTATCATTTAAAAATTTTTTTACTTGTCTTCAACTTTAAATTTGCCACATATTACCACTTTTCTCCCATGAAAATATTAATTTACTCACAAATGCAAGTTTCAAATAACATATCTTTTGTAATAAACCGAATTGAGTATAAATAAATTATTCATATAAGAGTTTAAATTTTAATATTTTTATTTTTAATTATTTAATTTTACTAATTTTAATTTTAATTATTTAATTTTAATTTTTAATTTTATTAATTTTAAACAAATAAATCTAAATTGAAAGATATTTTTTGTCATAAAAAGTACAAATTTAATCAAAAATTTAATCTCAATGTCAAATCAGGTCACATCAGATGCATTGAGCGTTCCGCATTTTCCGCCGGCTCATTTAACTGTATTTATTATGATTGATATACAAATAAAATACGAAAAAGTCAATCAAGAATATATTTGTTTGTTTTTATCGAAATCGTAAAAGCAATAATAAATTAATAACGGACTATCATAAAAAATGTTGTCTAATTTATTTACAAAATTCTTTAAAATATTCAATTAAATAAATATTATAATATAAAAACATTCATGCAATTCTGTTGCCTTTACTGTCGAATTTGAGCCATTTTTGTTGATGATGATAAAAATATTTATTTATATTTATAGAATATTTATTTAACAAAATTCATAAAATTTTGATCAAAATTCCAAATGAATAAAAACGACAAATGTGAAAGATAGAAAATAGCAAAAAAAAAGAGAAAATCTCCATCATCGAGACTGCGGATGAGAAACGAATGAGGTTATGAGAATGAGATGATTTTGAGCCTGGGAGAGTACTGCTTTGAGATGCTCTATTTCCTGATCGAGTTTTTCAATTAATTTTTCACATTCATTCCGTTTGATTGGGTTGTTGACATCGAAATTATCCAAGCATTTGAAACACATCACTGAAGGGAAATTATAAACATAAAATATGGGAAAATTTTCCAATTTCAATTATTGGGTTGACATTGCCATGAATGATTTTACCGGTAGAGGAGCCCGAGGAATATTTTCAGACTTTCATCACGAGACTAAAATATCAAAGGAAAATCCCCGAAAGAATGAGAGGGGTTTTGCATGGAAGCCTAACTGAGTACGAGTGAACATGACTTTATTATGTTGGTGTGAAATTATTCTCACTTTTATATAAAACGTTTAAATAATTACAAAAATAAATTGAAACCAAATGGTTGATGGATGGCAAATTTGATTAAGTTAAAATGTGATGTGATATTCGTTGCCAAATTTATTTGATCCCATTTGGGTAAATTTTATAAGCTTTTCAAAATTTATGATGATATGAGTTACTCATACACTTAGAGTGCAAATTTGTCAGATTTGGTGAAATTGTCAGTTTTTAGGAAGAATTCAAACACTTTACAAAATACACACCTACGAAGGCACGCTAATGGACCAGTCAAACCAGTAATGTTAAAGATAGGCTAGCTAGGGTGTCGTTTTATCTCGTGCATGCCATTTGATAATTTTTTTATTTTTGGTAACATTAAAAAAATTTTACATCCCAATTTTGCGCCCCTTTCAGATGTGCACCTTATGGGACTGCGGAACAACTCGGATTTGGTTAAATAATTTCTTGTAAGCACAGAGAAAATAATAATTTTATGTAATATTTTCAAAATCTTAATTTTTTTTACCAATAATTTCAACGTTGTAAACTACAACGAAAAGTTTTCATGTTCGGCTTGTGATGGAAATTGAATTTCGACTAGATAGGGCGCTTTCTACGGACCACAGAAATGATTAGTTCAGTTTATGTGAGTATTTCTGTGTTTATTTGAATATTTCAAAAACAGTTTGGTGGATTTCATTCAAGAAGTCTTGATCTTGGCAAATGTAAACATTGAGGAGGCCAATTGAAGTTTAAGTAAAAGAGATTGATTGTTGGTCATGGGAAAAATACAAATTATCAGAAAGTAATGTTCAACAATGTTTGCGCATTTTTTTCACTTTTGGTAAAACATGAAGATTTTTCTGTAATATATAATCAATGTAGACAAAAAATGATTATACATTTTATATATAAATAATATTTTAAGTGTATTTTTTAAAAATAAAATGTTTAAAGAAGTGTTTCCTAACTTTCCCAGGTGGCGGAACTCCACAACCAATAGCACTTATTTTTTCATACTCAAATTAAATTTTTTTCATACATGCAGACTTAGCAATGATTTGAAATAGAAATACTTTTTTAAAATTACTTTGAAACATACAAAATCTCAAAATTAATTCTATAAGAAAAACACAAAAAGGACACTGAGAAACTGTGCAGTCGTAAACAGCAAAAGTAAATGTTGAGTTAGACACATGAGTTTGGATCCAAATTGAAAGGGACTCTGAAACATTGTAACTTTATAAAAATGTTACTCAAACTAACTAAAAAATTAATTGCTTTCTATTAATTTTACTAATTTTGTAATAAATTAGGTAATAATATTTTATCAGTGTTGAAATAAACCATTAAAATAAACAAACAGTTAATTTGTATATCACATTCATATGACATTTTTGTATTTGAAACGTGAATACAGAAACGTGAAATGAACTCAAAACTGTGTTTACATTTGTCTTGTGACTCTGACTGCATGTTACTAATAAGTATGTGTGTATGAATTGAGGTGTGTATGAATTGAGTAGTGTATGTATTTTTCTACTTATAGTAAATTGAATTTGGGAATGGTGCAAAAACAGATCAATATACTGAACCAATTATTGCTGATACATTTGGTAACTGAACAGTAGACTAGTAAATCTTAATCTTCAAATTTATTGTACCAGAACAATTGTAAACAATAAACAATTTATCGTAAACATAAATATAACTGATGAAGGTCAGTAATTTTTAGATTTCCTTCTATTATTCAGTTTAGAGTGAAAAGTACGGGCCGCGGGTTAAACACCCTTGGTTTACATATAAAACTTAGTTGTGGCTCCGATATATCCTTATTTCCTCTTATTTCCTAGATAAGTTTCCATAATTTTAAGAAACCCCTAGATTCGATTTATAGAGGGTTATAAGTTTTCATTAAATTTTCCTCTTTTAATTTCTGTAAATCCTGTCAATTATTTCAGTGAAATTATTAATTAAAAAAATTAGAAATATATTTTTTTAAATTAAGAATTCTTAGAATCATTTTCAAAGATTTTATAGGGAAAAGTTTTCATAAAATTCTGACTTCCTTCAGTCTCATCCGAATAATTTATGGTTGATATATTTAGTATTAACAATTACATAATTAAAACAAATCGTAGAATGCTACAATTTTACTAAACGAGAATATTCATTAAATTATTGTTTTGGCTGACAAAAATAATCCCAAAGTAATTAATTTGGTGAAGCAGTGCGTTGAAATCAATGGAAATATTTGATGCACTTATTCTCCTTGGATGGGCCAGCAATCGATTTGTTTGAATTGATTGAATGTGTAATTCAATAAAACAAAATATTCCAATTCCAATAGCAGTGCACTTGCAAATCTATTTTTAAACTCCCAGAAATAATTTACGCATTATCGTATGATATTTTTAATTTCTACGAACCGGCTGTTCTAAGAAATTTAATTTCTTGATTAAAGTTAATTAATTTTAAAATTAAAATTTTTACTATTTAATAATTTTTTCTTTTGTCAGAATTTTATGAATAATTTTTAATTTGAATTTTTTTCATAATTTTCTTTTTTTTAAAAATATCTAAATTGTATTTAATTGAATTTTAATTAATTATTTAAATTTTAATTAATTTTAATTAATAAAACCGACAGGATTTGCAATTAGATTCAGACAATTTTTAGCAGTTAAAAAATACTCTTAATTAAACGAAAACATATTTTAAATTAATTTAATAAAAATAGTTTAAACAAATCATAAAAATATCGTACGGTTCATAACTTCCGAATCAACCATGACTCCGCGTAACCGATTCGTTTCCACCAACTGGATCACAAGTTTTCGTTCTTCATTCAAAGACATTTTCCACCTTTCTTGTAATAATAAATCTTCCGCAGTCTAAATGGAAATACTAATAAAAATCATAAAATAAATAGAAAACCAATTGCAAAAAATATTATTGAAAATATTATATATTGGAAAACATTTCACCATTCAGTACTGGATATTTATATTAATTTATTCTCAGCTATGACCAGGCTGGCAGGACATAATCTAGCAAATTGTCTTTTGTCTTTCCTAATTTATTAAAGCTTATGAATATATGGTATCTTGATTTGACATCTGAATGGGCAGAGTTCTCAATTAGTCGTTTGGGTCAATAATACAATATATATATATACAGACCCCAGAATCTATCTATTTTACCCCTTGACCGCATCAAATATAAAATGTACTTCTCTTATCAAATGCATGTCGAATAAACCTTTTGATATGGTACTAATGACGGTCAAAAAGCTCGAAACTAGTTTGCCATTAGAAATCACAATAAATATCAATTGAAACTTTATTTTATTCAGTAATTCTTCCGAAGTCCAGAAACAATTTGATATCTATTTAATCACTTACCACCATCGGATACCATTACAAACTTTAATTGTGTTGAAATCTACCTGATGATAGTAATGTTATGAGTTGCTCGTACATATAGTTTGTAAGATATTAAATGTATTTATACAAATTTAATAAGAACGGTACAAAATTTGTTTTGCTATTTGATTCGGCCTGATTGTGGAGTTACGAAGCTTGTTACATGATATCAATACCAACCAATAAAAATTACATAAAATATCACTTTAGAAATTTTTATTAATCACTAAGTCATCCGAAAACCAAAAACAATTTGGTTTTAATAATTTATCTATTTTATAGAAATCAAAAGAAAATCCGAATCGACTTACTTTTACATTATCATTGAAATTTATGTCCCGTGATATTACGCTTGACGGATTCGAGATGTCCGTTGAGCAGTTTTTTGAAAGATTTATGTTGGCATCGGTAATCGATTTATAATTTGCTGAAATTAATTAAATATTAATTAGTTTTGTTTATTTAAGGTGATGCAAAAAATAATTCAATTTCCAAAGTTTTCTTTCAAAAAATAGATCAACTGGAAATTTATTTACGAAGTAATTTTGATGTATGTGTGATGTAATTGTATTGGGATATTTGATTACACTTACCCTTATGTATTATAACTTGTATATATATATATATATATATATATATATATATATATATATATATATATGTAATGCACATATTAAATCCCAGTTTCTATTTTCAACATAAGCTTGGTAAAGAAATATTTAACATTATTTCATAAACCAAATAATGGAAATTCAATTCTTTAAATATAATAATAATAATAATAATAATAATAATAATAATAATAATAATAATAATAATAATAATAATAATAATAATAATAATAATAATAATAATAATAATAATAATAATAATGATAATAATAATAAGAGAGTGCAAAAGAATTTACTTACATAATGATATGGAGTGCTTCAATCTTGAATGACCTCCAGGGTTTTTATTACTGGTCAGTCCAGAGGCTGAATATTCACTAGACGAATCATTGTGAGAAGAAACTTCGCTGTCACCTTTAATGATAATGCTACCGTAGCCACTACTGGTTGGCCTTTGTTTAGGCATATTTTTAGAATTATGTGGTGTTGATCCCCTTCTTGATTTGTGTCTTGTTAAAGGATCATTTAGTCTTGATTTGGCTAATTCCCTCTTAAAAAAATCAAATATTCTTTGTATACTAAAACACTCTAGTTACATTGTGAAAACTACTGCAATCACTTCCATTCCCACTGCTTTCAGTAGGAAGGATATCAGTTTTAGGAGGGGTGACAAGGCGGTATGGGCTAGCCAAAATGAGGCTAGGCTGAATTTTATCTGAAACTGTGAATCGGCAAATCGGTTGGTTTTCCAAGCTTTCCGATCGGTTCGTTTGGGACTTCGAATTGTCACTGTCGGAAATTATTAAATTCGTTTCGTTTGGGACTTTGTTTTTATTTATCTTTTTCTTTAGACTAATAAATGGAGCAAATAGAATCGATATGATATTTTTAGAATCCTAAAAAAATTAAAATAATATTTTGCAATATTTATTTTTTGTTAATTATCAAGTGATACAAAAGTTGTAAAAAATCTATATTTTTAAGAAAATTGTAATTTTAAGTGTAAAATACATTCTATTACACACACACACACACACACACACACACACACACAAATAAAAAGTTTTTAATTAAAAAAAATTATAAAAATTGGTTATTGTTTAATAAATAATAAATTAAAAGGTTTAATAAATTAAATATCTTTTTTAATAAAATTTTGCAGATTTATTTTGGTCAACCATTTTTAATATGACAAAATCCATTGTACATCTGACAAGCAGCTGTCATTTTTCCCTAAAAAAACTTTACAATAAAACATGAATAATTTAAAATCGGTAAATTTTGTTTAAATCTCAATTGAATTTTGTGAGTCATTTAAATTTTTTTTCATGTCAGGCAAAATTTTTAATTTAAATTACACGAAAAAGAAAATTTAATTCCAGTTAAACTGAGATTTCCGGGAAAAACTTTTACAAAGAAAATCTTTAATTTCAAAAATAAAAAAATAAAAATTACAGAAAAATTATTTCATTATATTAGATAAATCATTTATGATAATAATAATATCATTATTATTATTGATTTTATTAATATTTAATAATAATAATAATAATAATAATAATAATAATAATAATAATAATAATAATAATAATAATAATAATAATAATAATAATAATAATAATAATAATAATAATAATAATAATAATAATAATAATTGTTGAAAAAGGCAGTGCCAAAAATTTGTGAGTATCAACAAACATCGATATATTACTGATTTATAGTCTTCAAATTCTCTTCAATTCAATGGATAAAATAATCAGTGGTGAAATTGGAAGAAATAAAAGTTCTTATAATAATAATTATTGTTATTGTTAATCAATTAAATGATAATGTAAGCCTTTAGCTAGGAAGTATATATTTAATAAAATGAAAGAATTATATTAAATATCTACTTCGCAACAAAAAGCTTAAATTATCATTTAATTGTTTAACATTTAATTAATGCTGCTACCAATAAATCATCATTTTATATAATTATTATTATTATTATTTATTATTATTATTATTATTATTATTATTATTATTATTATTATTATTATTATTATTATTATTATTATTATTATTATCATTATATTCAAAGCAAAATACTACAAGTCACAATTTGTAAAAATTTCCCAGTTAAAACTATTTTTATTTGGAAAAACTAATAAAAGTTCAAATGTTGTAGATAATTTAAACAAAATAAAACTAAAATGAAATTTAATTAATTCTGCAATATGAATCAAATGATCTTGAAGGGGATCAGGTGTTCTGATATTATAAATTCGCCGTGAATCATTTTCAACAGGAAACTCAAAAATTTAATGAAGGTTTTAAATAATAATAATAATAAACATTTCCATTTCATTTACAAGTAAAACCACAAATTTACTTTTTTCGATTTGTCTTTCATTTTGAGGTCACTTATCGCTGCTGCCTTTGAAGAGTGAAGATCACTTTTATTACTGTTTTTCAAAGAAATTGAACTCGAAAATAAATCACGAGGTAATGTTTTACATTTTGGATTCGGAGGAATTTGAACAGGTACAGAACTATTGGCTGGAGGCGTGTTGAATGAACAAGAGGCGTTGAGATTTTCAATGACTGGCACATGTGTACCAACAAAGATGGATGGCTGAGGAAGTGGAGGCAGAGGTAGCTGTGTGACGGATAGACAATTCACTGGCAAAGATATGTTTGACAAATGCGTGTGTGACCTTCTCGGTTTTGGTGACTGAATTATTGCCTGTCCCTTAGTACACGATTCTTGGTGTGTTACCATGTGATGGAGTGAAGGTATCTGTGTGACTGCTGCAGGTGGTACATGATGATAATGTGAATTTGTTCGTGATAAAGATGAGGATGTTGGTATTGATGGATTGGTTAAAGTCAAATTATAGCCATCATAAAGCGAATATTGAGCTTGAAGAGGGTCAGGATGCATCCAAGAAATATTTTGAGAATATTGTTGTTGATATTGGATAGAAGGGGGAAAAATGCCGTTTACGTCAAATATATCTCTTTGATAAGAGATATCCGGCTGCGAATGATGGTGGGTATAATGCAAGTGATTTTCATCGTAAGCATATTGATGAAACGTTGTGTCCGGCTTGTTAGACTTTGACGACTGGGTCTCATATTCAACATTCTCTATCCAACTGCTGACTCTTGAAAAGTTGGTACTGCTTGAAGAAATCATAGATTTTGAACGATTATCATCGGACCTTTTTGAGCATTTCTTGCATCTTTTTGAAAAATTAAAAGATGTAATTTTAAAATAACATAATTTTCTTTTACTTTGTTTTAACTTTTTTCTCTTTCCCTTCACTTTTACTCACTCGTTTGGAATCACTGGACGAATGACTATGTTTTTTTATTTTACTCGAATCTCTTCGAATAGGATTTTGGATTTCCTTCTAAAATAATGACAAGTTTGATTAAAATTTCTGAAAATGTCTTGAAATATTAAAAGATTATTGAGGAAGAATGAAGGAGGTGGCAAAAATGGGAAATATTTTCCTTTATGAATAGACTGTGTTAAGATTATTACAAAATTCTTATTTTTATTCATAATAATAATTCTCAAAACAATAAAAATTTTTTACAATTTTATTATTCAAACAAAACTGCCAATACAACTTGAAGAATTCATTAATGTATTTTCATATTCTGAGCAATGTCAACATACTACAATCATTTACATATTATTAATCTATAATATTAACAAAATTTTCACGAAGTTGTATTTCTCAAAAAATAACAGCGACAAAGAAATTAAATAATTGATAAAAATAAGAATAAATGAAATTATAATTCAGCAAATTCTCGATAAGTGCCATAATCAATAAGTATCACACTTAAAAGCTATTTTGCTGAATAAATAAAGTTCTCAAAAGAATTAGTTAAAAACTTACATTAAAATTCGATAAATGTTACTACTTATTTTTATTGGTTTAAAAAAATTGATTCCCCTTCTGTGACACTTATCAATAATTTATTGTATTATACATATGTAAATTGTTAAACCCACCTCACCATTGATTCAGTGGCGTAACTAGTGGACGCAGGACCTTGCGTTGCGGGGGCCCAAAATTATTACTAAAAAAATATTTACAATCATTTTCTGAAACTTTTTCCCCGCAGTTATATTTGCCTACAAACATAAAACTATCATTGAATAGCGACTGCTGTGAATAACTATGTATTAGACTTTAACCGAAATTTTTTTTTGCCAATATGAAGGCAAGGAGGAAAGATTTCAATATTTAAGGTCCATTAAGTTTTAGTTTCATTTTTGTATTATTTTTATGATATATGAAATAAATATCTAACTTGTTTTGTAAAAAAAAATTATTGTGGAATTATTTTACGTTGCGCGGGGGGCCCAAATTTTGAAGTTCCGCCACTGCATTGATTGGATCAAATACTTTTAACTTATTTTTTCATTTTCACAATAAATCTATAAATGTCCGTTAAAATTGTCGATATCAAAATTATTATTTGTTTCGAAAATATTTGTTTGATGAATAGTAATTTTGATTTAATAAAAAGTTAATTAATTACCATTAATTACAATTAAACAAATTCTTCAAACAAAGGGTAAGAACGTCTATTTTTATGAAATATTATTAAAAATTTTCTGCAATTTAAAAATATGCTAGAGTATTTATAAAAATGAATAAAATTAAAATTTTTTTGGACATCTTTGATCTGTTTTCTTTTTTTGATGATATTTCATTTATTTTTATTTTGGTATAAGATCCGAAATCTAATTCTACGCAGTAGAAATTTTCGGTTCCGCATTTATCAAATTTGCGTTTGAAAGAATTAAATTTTTGATCTTTTGACAGAATGAAAAGAAATAAAATATTATTTAAAAAAATATATTTTGAAAATTCTGCATAATTAATTAAATATTTTAGAATTAATTATTTACTATCATTACCCTTACAAATGGCCAGAAATGCCTGAAGGTTACACGTACTAATAACATAATAGTCATAATGCAGAAAATGGAGGTTTACGTTCAAAGGCATCATTTGAGGTTTTTCTTAATTATTTATTTCTAAAAATAGATTTTTTTTTTAAAACTCATTTGCCTTCAGTTATTATTTTTACTATAGATACAATAGACCAGTGTTTCTCGACCTTCTTTATACCATGTCCCACCATAGATTTTCAAAAGTCATATGCTGCACCGGCCCCTTTGAAGTAGTTGTAAAACTTCGATAATAATATTAGTATGCAAAAATAGCGGTCGATGAAATTGCTGTATGCACGTTGTTATATTTAGTCGTGAAAGAGCATATTATATTAAAAAATATATATGTAGAATAGTTGATAACTGTTGACGTGTTAAAACCTCTGAGGCGTGATACCCAACCGTGGGAAACACTGCAATAGACTGCTGAAATAAAGAGAAAAATAACTGACATTTATTACTGAAAAGCTCATTGTATAAAAAATAAAATAATTAAATATTACCACCGGTTCCGTGGAGTTAGGATTATCTGATAAATTTACAATTGAATCATTTGTGATTTCTGAATGAGCGATTTCAATGGGCTTTTTCATCTTTTCAATAAACTGTAAATGAGCTTCCTGTGAATCAAGGAATGACAATTCTAGAGGTTTGAATTGATCTTAATTTAGTGATATCATTTCCACTGATTATATAACCAAAAACTTATCTTACTTCCTTGGTGAATTGGACTTAAACCGAAGGTTGATTCAAGCAGATCGTCTAACACATTTGTCGGTTCAGTTTGGTCAATCATATTCATCTTGATAAGGTCTGAATCGGTAGCTAAGTTGCTTTCTGTTTCTTCGGTGCATTCACTAATATCTGATAATGGTCTATGATCTTTCCTATCTAGCGTATTAGAATGACTGCTTCCATCCGTCATAGATGATCCACTATCCCAAACATCATCACATTGAGTTTCCTATTAATAAACTAAACTTGCAAACACTAAAACGGAATTGGTGATACTTTTGATAGCATGGTTGGTTTAACTGTATTATCATGAACTAGATTCATTCCAATTTCTGTAACTTTATTCATACAATTCCGATCATCCAATATTTGGTTTCCACCATTCGCAGCATTATATACAGCTTTTGGTCCGTCAACCCAAGTTTCTGAACTATGTTCTATGGAACAAGTAGATGAATCGTTTGTGGAAGGCCATGCTCGAGCATTAGTTCTTGGTGACATTCGATGCCGAATAGTCGGAGATAGACTATTTCCCGAATTATATGCCAGCGATTTTGATTTTTCCTTCTATGATAATAATAATAATAATAATAATAATAATAATAATAATAATAATAATAATAATAATAATAATAATAATAATAATAATAATAATAATAGTAATAATAATAATAATATAAAAAATAAAAATAATATAAATCAAATAAATAACTAAGTAAGCTATAATCTACAGTATTTATTCATAAAATAAAATATTTCAACCTAAAATAGATCCTTGTCACTCCAATTCATAATTTAACAAATATTAACAATTTAGTATTGCAGTGGCCAGGATCTATTTTGAGGTCGAAATATTTCATTTTATAATAAAAAACTGTGGATTATGGCTATATTATGTCATTTATTTGAATTATATTTTAATAAATGATTCCGCTATTGACAAATTTATTTTAAAGTTTAAATAATAGTAGCAATATTAATAATAATTATTATAAATGAAATAATGTGACAAAAATATTTATTTTTAGCATACATCAGAAAAGCCATTATCGGATTCTGATGAAACTGATCTCAACTTCCGCTTTCCTGACATTCGATCGGGCGATTTATCTGATAAGCTATGATTAGTGTCTCCTTTGAAAATAACAGTTTCACAACAGGACAATTCACTGGCTGACGTCAGATCTACTTCTGAAGAAGCGCTACTATTCCCACTGCTTCGCCTAGCGGCGCCGATGCCCATATGTGGTCGAAGTCGACGACTTTGCAAACCACTACTTGAGCTGCTACACGACGACGTTTCGTCAGATACGGAAAATCCGACTGATCGGTATTTTTTCAAACGCATTCTATAAAGTTTATAGGCCAATTGTACAACCTGAAATGAAAACAATTGACATTATTTTTGTCATCTATAAACAAAATACATAAACATTTCCTGAATTATCCAGAAAGAATAATAAGGCTATATAAATTGTAGCTTCTAAAACAACTACCAATGATACACTTTTAAAACCTCCAACCATAATAAGACTCCGCACCAAATGTAGAAATAATAATGTAATATATATTAAATTTCAGTGTAAAAAGCACTTTGTATTTATTTTGGTTTGAAAACTATTTAAATATGTTTAATCATAATTGGATTATTGCATAGAAATTATGCATTTTATTACACCATTTCCAAATTGAATCTGCTATACGCAAATTATGACATATTCTAGGTAAGTAAGTTAATGATAGAGTTTAATTATACAGGTGCGTTTGACTGTATGCCACTAATGTGTATGTGTGTATACATTGAGCACTGTTCATATTTCCTGCTTATAGCAAAATTAAATTTAGAAATTGTGTATTTCCTATCAACCCCTGTACATGTTAAACAGATACTCAACAGTTATTAAAGGATTTATTTATAAATACCCCTGATAAGAAATCTTTGTTCGTTGCGTTGGAGTTGCACAAAACCAATTAAGAATTAAATTAAATTTAAAATAAATATTTAATATGGAGGGGGGGGGGTAACGGAAGCAGATGGCTATTATTGAAATATTCTCACATTATACGGCTGTTAGGTAACAGGTTTAAAGTAACGAATATCACAAAATTTCATAATAATCAATTATTTAAAAAAGATTTTATATTGTTGATTAATCTGAAAAACAAAATTCACTATTTGACAAAGGAATTAATGAGGAATTTTTTTGTTAAATTTAATTTATCTTAAGAGTTGAATTGAAAATTTTCAAATATATTTTTTTAAAAGTAAAGTTAATAAAATTTGTTTATAAAATCTATAATATCCATATTTTGATTCTAACCTAACTGATGATGACAGGAAAACTGTTTAAATATATCGTAAAACAAATGTTTCAGTGGCGCCTTCTTATAACTAATTTCAAGATTCAGACAAAGATCCATAATCATTATTTATAAAATACAATGAAAGATTGACACTCTCGAATGTTTCAGTGAGCAAATCTAAATATATGTCTAGTAGAAATGATTAGGAACAGAGAAATTAAAAGAAAAACAAATAAAAGAATGTAAATTAAACCGGCATTCGTCTATGTACTTGTTGTGCGAAAAGACCGGAAAAGACCGAGCTTAGTTGTACTGTCTTGGATTTGAAAAGACTTAACTAAAAATATACATTGTTTTTTATTCTCTTACAATTTTCATAACAAAATCAAAATAAAGGTTTTATTAAAATATTTCATCACTAATTTATATTTGATAATCTATAATTTATTTGGGGGGAGGGCAAATGCTCCCCTAGCTACGTCACTGATTCAGGTACTAATTATTTCTCACTGTTGTTTTATTCATTTAAATAAAATAATTTAATCCTGATGCTAGTTTTATTTCTAAAAAAACATTTCATTTACAGTAAATTCTCTAAGTGTCACAATAGGTGAATCAAATCTTATAAAATCCATAACAAATAAAAAGTGACAATTATCGAATTTTAATGAATACATTTTTGAGAGCTTTATTTATCCATCCGAATGGCTATTGAGTAAGGCACTTATTGAGATTTTACAGTATTTTATTTCCATAAATTCTAAATTAAATGCATGGAGTTGCTGAACATGGGGCTCTGGTGTCCATACAAATATATGGGATTATTATTACGCATTCATTGTGCGATTTTATGTTTTGGAACACAAGTCCACAAATTTCTGCCTCAAAAACATGTCAGTTGTCAAATTCACAGAAAAATGTGAAAATTGAAATTTTTCGGCTGGTTAATAATCGAGGAACATTGTTGAATCATCACCACGTGCCATGTCTGACAATAAGGCTAAAACTCATCGAAACAAAAAAAATAAGTATAAACATGAAAGCATAGTCATGTTATTTAACAGATAAATAATGACTTTCGAAAAAAAAGCGAGTTGTTCGTTTTGTCAAGTTGATTTTGAAAGCATTCGACCTTATTCCAGGGTCGCAACTAGAATTGTCCCAAATGAAACCAACACCCTGAAATCTTGAAGGGTCCCAGATAATCGTTAAGAAATATAAATTTGTAATAGTTATGAGATTTTCAAATTTAGAAATGCTTTACACAAAATAGTTTTTGCAAATTTTTATACAATTTTGATCTGTTTTCTTTTTTTGATGATATTTCATTTAGTTACATTCTGATAAAGGAGGAATAATTATTTCTATGCAACACAAATATTTGATTTTTTGTCAAAATGAAAATGAATGAAATATCTATTTTATCTTATACATTTGATAAAACTGTTTTGGTTGATTCGTATTCTGAAGGTTTTAAAAAACTTGATGCTCTCCTGCGTGAATTATTGCAGCATTTCCGTGAATGTGGCTTTTAAGATGCTGAAAAAGATGCTAAGGAAATTACAGAAGCTATGGACGTTCCCATGGAGTTTGAAACTAAACGAGTTAGGTACACAAAAGTACAGTTTGACTATGATCATGCAGATGAAACCCTTTCAGATGGAAAATTGAAGCTGAAGCAACAGTTTTTTATCGTTCTCGCCAATGTGACATTGGTCAGCCTGGAAGAATGATTGTCGCATATGGCAAACCATATCAGGATCTTTAGATTTTTAACTTGTTATGAAAATGTTGAACTGTCCAAGCGCTGTAAAATATTCACTGAAGCAATGGAAGGTGTTGATACTGAAGATCTCCAACGTGAAATCACCTGTTTCCTTGCAGCATATCCAGAAGTAAACAATACTATGGGCATGTTTGAGTTAATTTATAAAATGGATCTAATCGACTTGTATCCAAATTTGTCTATTGCTCTGCGTGTGCTTTTAACAAATCCAGTCACTTTGGCTTCTGGAGAAAGATCATTCTCAACTTTAAAGAAGATTAAAAGTTTATAACAGATTCAATTTGGAAATGGTGTAAAACAATTTTGATTTGGAATATTTTTTTATTGTATTCACCACGTAAATGAGTTTGTCAACAACTTTTTAAATGTCATACAAAATTCCTTCCAAAAATTATAAATGACTTATAAACACTTCTCCCCAATTAGGTTTTTTTGTTTAAATGTGTTCAAACTTAAAAAAATTAAATGTTTTATTTAACTTTTGATAACTAAAATATTTTCAAGGCCAGTTGAATAAGAATGTAGGGATTGTAAACCGGTAAATTCGGTAAATTAAAAATCCTTGCTAGAAATTTTTATGTGTAAAATATCGTATTTATAAATACCTAAAAGTAAGAGCTACGAGTCCTTTACACGATTTACAAAATGTTATAATTTTTATAAATAAATTACTTTCTATTACATATTTTCTAAGTTTATTTGTTTGTATTTTGTGCGAGTTTTGAAGTTTTTATTTTAGTATTATGCTATTACATTTGATAATAACGTGCCACTTACCAAATCGAGTACTCCGTGTTCTGCAATATTTGACAGACCCTAATTTGGTTGTTTCGAATCAGGAAAATTACGATATTTTTCATATCACCAATAAAGCAACAATAATCAAAAGTATTGTGAATATACTTTCGATTATTATTGTTGATAGTCAGATTCAATTAAATCATCCTGATTTGGATACCAGTTTAGAGTCAGATAATAAAATATTGACACTTCTACAGTTAATATAGAAATGCATATAAAGCAGAAATTATACGATCTGATAAAACAAAAAACAGGAAAGATCAGTTCCACAACAAAAAAACAATAAAAAATGGCAATATATTGTGAAAAAAGAATTTGAGTACTTCCGCCAAGAGAAAATACGAGGAAAGTATATTCAAATGATATATGATTATTTGATGACAATTCGTCCAACAAGTGTTGATTCAGAAAGGGTATTCTCGGGCTCTGGGTTATTTTGTACAAAAATAAGAACAAAATTAGGGGATAGCACTTTAAATAATTTAAGTTTTTGAGGAGCTATTTTTTAAAATATGTTAATAAATAGAAAACTATTAGTTAATAAAGCTATTTCTGTGTCATTATTATTTTTTTACTTTATTTTTATTGGTTTATAAAATATTATTATAGTTTGTTTAGATTTATAATACAATAATACATTAATCTTCATATTTTTCATATTTTATATTTTTGAAATAAAAATCATGAAATGGAAATTTAAACTTGTCTTTTTGTCAACTTTATTTTATCTTTTAGAAAAAAAATTTCCCGGTAATTTCTCGGTAAACCGGTAAATGAAAAAATCGGTAAATTTACAATCCCTATACGAATGTAATCATTGAAAGAACCTGATAATAATATAACTATAATTATTTGAAAATATAAAATTCATAAATAAAATATATTTAATGTCACATCAAATTATAAAATAAGAATATTTTGTTTAAAAATGCTAAAATTAATTAAATTAGCAAAAAAATTATTGAAATTAAAACAAATCGAACTTGTAAAGTTTCACTATAATGCTGCTCTTTGCTTGATATATGAAGCAGCATTGTGGTGGCAATATTCTGATTGAGGGTATCCTTGAGTAACTGAGTCAAAACATTTTCTTTATATGGCACATGTCTTTGACTGGTATACAAAGCTAAAATCACTTTGGAAATTCCTTGAAGAGAAAGAATTTGCTGGTCTTCGTTACCATGACGCCCTGATCCCAAATCCAACAACACCAGCCGACTCTTTTCACTTGTCACTAAAATTAACTTTATTTAAACATGAATGTTTGATGTAGACTGACAGATAAAACTTAAAATTTAGAAATTTCTTTTCGCATATTAGGATCAACTTATGCTCCTTACTTTTGAATTGCAGGAACTATTTGTCACTTATTGTATTATAATTAATTAAGCAATGAAATCTGGTATCTTTTTTTGTACACGTTTGTTTTTTGATAAAATCATAAAAATATGTGTTTAAAAATACTCTTCATCTTTTATTGTGTCATTGTCTTTCTGTACATACGTTGTTTAATTAATACTTTCTGCGATTAAAGATCTAAAATTGAAGCTTTGATTATGGAATTATTTTTCAATAGTTTCAATTACAATCAAATTAATACTTGAGTACAAATTAACCATAAATTAATATTAATATTAATATTAATATTAATATTATTATTATTATTATTATTATTATTATTATTATTATTATTATTATTATTATTATTATTATTATTATTATTATTATTATTATTATTATTATTATAAGAAAACGCCAATCAAACATTCTTTTCACGATATATCAGAAAATTATAATTATTAATAATAATTATTATTAAATTATTATTATTATTATCATTATTATTACTGTTATTATTATTATTATTATTATCATTATTATTACTGTTATTATTATTATTATTATTATTATTATTATTATTATTATTATTATTATTATTATTATTATTATTATTATTATTATTATTATTATTATTATTATTATTATTATTATTATTATTATTATTATTTATGATGTTATAAATTATTTTATCCAAATATCAATCCGATTAAATTTCATTAACCACTTGACATGAAAAAAAATTAAATTTTCTAAATAATAGTGAAATGAGTAGAAATGGAGAGTAATAAATTAAACGAATATAAGACAAATAAAAAAATTCATCGAGATAATTAATAAAAAATAATCAAACAAACTTACCGTTATTAGAATCGCAGTTGCGTTCAGCCACCGGATCGACGCGACAGTGATAAAGATGAATAATCAACTGCAAGTGAGTCAATGATTCATTTTCATTAGATCTGGTGGCGAGAGCGCTATCAAGGATGCAGGCAGCCTCTTGCAAACAACTCGCGGGTAATTCCCGCTGGTTGATTAGAATCATATTCGATTTGTCTTGGTCACTCAATTCTTGTGATTTGCAATCGCCAGAAAGTTTTGATAATGCTACAGTGAAGAAATAATTGGAGTAATAAATCAGACTGAAAGGCAATTATTAAAAGAAATATCTAACAATTTAAATTTGCTAATAGATCGCAGACATTGTTTTTGTTCGACACCTCAATCACGGAGATGCGCACGAAATAACGCATTGAATGATTATTTCGCTTGAATTGGTCAATTAATTTGAATGTCCAGATCAAGGCGCAAGGAATAATTCCAATGTGCAATATGGACCGGCCGCTTCCAACCATTGATTTGGTTTTGCCTTAATTAGATATTCAAGGATAAATTTTATATATTTCCATTGCAAATATTTTTACCCAATCCAGAATGTCCAAAGGAAAATATACAACTGTCCCTTCCTTTGAACAATTCGAGCATTGGATCAACAAGAGAATCGGAAAATAGAAATTCCTGAAAGGGAAAAATATCAATTTATTATAAAAATTTTCATTTTATTATTCGCCAGT
>CAUHTR010007499.1:3309-51178 GCA_959609185.1 Schmidtea polychroa | reverse complement strand
AAAAGTTCCAAACTCGATTTTGGAATTTTTATCAATATCGATCGATTTTTTAGAGTAATGGAAGTTGCCAATCTCCATGCCAATTCAGCATATGAAATGCGATATATACTAATTAAGCTGCCAAAAAAATGCCATGTTAATTTGTTCAAAACGTCGCTTACTTTGCCTTATTTTTAAAAGAGAATGCCAGTCTATTTTCATTGAATTGAATAGGTTGGAAAATGTACTCAAAATCCGTGATTCAATTAATAAACGTTTCACCATTACATTCGGTAAAATCGTTCCTCTGATAAAAGAAAGTGCAGAAATTTTCAATGTTAGCCACTTTCTCATGACACCGGTTCAACTGTATGATGAAGGAATTCTTATGAATGGTCGAATAGTCGATACAATTATTAATAAGCATTTTGATGAAGCCTTATCTAAGGCTCATAATCTTACTAAACCATTTCTAGATGAAATTCTGCAAAAATATCAAACAGAAATCAATAATATTACGCTATTTATTTTTATGATACATTTTGTTATATTAAGTTTTGAATCATATTGTCTGTTGGGCAGCAAATCAATTTCAGTGTAAATTACAACCGATATTACACAAATATATTAAATGTTGCAAATTTTTGCATCTGTCTGTTCTATTTGATTTTATTTTCAATAGCTTTAATATTTAAATGGCGTATTATTTTTATAATTATGATTGTATTACATTTTATATTTTGCGTTACTGTTAATATAATCGTATCCAATAGAAATCGTATTAATTTCAAAATATACCTAATCGGTATGTCAATGCTAATTATTAGTGTCGCAGGAACATCGGTATTGTTGAATTCTCAAACTGAAGTCTGTCGATATCTCGCAGATATTAGTCAATCATCAAAAGTTGCAGATCAATTTATTGATTCATTTCTTGATCATCAAGGCAAATCTATCCTTGCCAAAAATATCCCAGATAAAATTCTATCAATTCCGAAGCTTAACATAAAGAACCCAAAAGGAATTTTGACAACGGTAATTCGTCAATGTCCAGCTAAACGAATTCTTTTTCCGAGTTTGAAATTATATCGGCCGATCAATACAACTGCAATCATATTCTCGGATTTCTTCCAGAAGGATATTCTAAATCCAGCCCTATCGAAACTCAATGAAAGTATCTATGAGAATTTTGAGGATATTTTGAAAATTTATCGCAAAATTTTCGATGCCAAAATTCATCTATTGGAATTATTGGAATATTTTCCACAGAGTGGAGAAAAAATCAATTTTTCATTCGAGAAATTAAACAAATCGATTGAAATTTTGAATTATCGAAGAAATAAAGTATTTGAAGATAATATCAATCAAAGATTGAAATTTGAAAGCACGAAATTCGATAAATGTTTCGATTTCATTTCCAATTCTACGATATTTAAAGAAAATGAAAATGTACTATTTGATTTGATAGAAGATATGAAATATTTTGAAAATCTTATCAAAGAATTTGTTGTGATGATGGACAATATCAAAGAGAGCATCGAGCGAGAAAGAGAGAAATTTTTCACAAATTTCCTCCAATCAGCTGTTGAACCGGTAAAAGTCTATGCCAATCGATTGATAACAATTTTAGAAGATGACACATTGTCCAGAGTGATTCCATGCAATGAATTGTCCACCTTCTATCTAGAGACTGTCAATGGATTATGTAATAATCATATAGGTAGTTTTCTAGTATTCATGATGTTTATTACTCTGCATTTTACATTTGGAATAATAAATTCTATTTTTCTAATGATTTCATACTAAATGAAAATAGATTCGTTTAAAGATTATTTTTTGTAAATAAACTATTATAATTTTATCAAAATTATTTGAATTCCATTTTTTAAATTTAATTATGAAAAATTAGCAATAATGATATATAAAAACCTTTTTTCATTAGATTAAATAATTATATAAAAATGACTTCTTTTATTTCAGTAAAATTCGTTTCTCTAACTTAAAATCACATTCTTATACATCCGTTAACATGTCCCTAGCTGAGGAAAAATACCGATTATTTCTAATTTCGAATGCTTTCATACTAAAATAATCACTTTGATTAATTGGTTTTTGACCGGATTGCTTCTAACTGACAATAGTTTGACAACCATATTGTGATAAATTGATTTCCTTTGTTAATCCTCCGTAGTAGCCCTAAACATTGTTTGTCACAATTGATCAAACTGTCATGATAATGACCTTCAGAGATTCTCATGTTTGTTTTCCATGTTAATCGAGCCCGGGTTTCCTTCATCTTTCGGGTTCTTATTGGCTCGGTTTCCTATTAGACAATTAATTAATTAACGATTTTCCGTTTTAATACATTCGAATGCTTTTCGACACTTTCTAACCATTTTCTGACAAATCCTTAATCACCATCTTGTTTACCATTAACNAACTTTCAAGAGTCTGGTGAAGTTCATCAGAGTGGCCTAGGTAAACTAAAATCAGCGAAGGAAATTTAGAAGGTTGGTTAATATATTTTAACAATAAATGTGGAAAATGTTAAAATGTTAAAATTTTTTTTTTACAGTAATAAAAATTTCTGTAAAAAATAGGCAGAACGCTGCTTAGAGATCTCCAAGATAAAAAAACAGCCAAATTCAGGGAAAATGACAAATGCTAAATTAGAACAATGTTCAAAATTCTGAAAGTCATCAAAACTTAATTTTATGAAATGAGGGCAGTTCCCTGCTCAAAATATTTAAAGATAGAAACATTAAATCAAATAATGAGGAATCTAGTAAAGAACTTCAAAAGAGCAATAATTCCAGTAATGATTTGAAAAGTATAAATCAATATGAGATTTTCTGTCGGCAGTCAAGAACCTGAAAGTGAAAAGCCAATGAGGAGTAGCGACAACATTAATATGATTAATTGACAGATTGTAAGATATTAGTCATGAAGAGGTTTAGGGATAATAAATTTATTAGCAACTCTAGAACAAGATACTTCTTAAGCGCCAACAGTATCAATCCATTTTACTGGTTTAGTTAAATTTCTTTGTTTATTTGATGGTGTTGGTTATATGCGCGTTATATGAATGGAAATACCGATTAAGGCCATGATATTTTCTCCGTCAACTATAAAGTTTTCGAATAAGTTGAACTTTTTGACAACATATTTTTTTAATTCTTCATTTAAAATTAAAAATTTTATTATAATTCTACAATTTTATTCTTTTAAATCAAAATACATAAATATATAAATATAAATTTTTTATTAATATTTTATTACAAGACAAAGGAAAAATAAATTTTTATTTGAAATACTTGTTTAAATAATTATATCATGGTGATAGATATCTGAACAATTTAAAATGATAGAGAATTCAAATTCAATATTAATATCTGATAAAAAGTTATGGATCAAAAAAATTAATGAAAATCTTAATGGTATTTTACAAGTCTTTAATCAGCAACATAGTAAATTTTCATCGGAAAATTTGAATGATTTGAAAGCAATAATAGGATGCTTACAAGAACTTGTATGAAATAATTTACAACATGAATGATATTAATTTTTCTTTAATTAGGAAAACGAACGCTTTATGGCTCATAGTGTCTGGGAAACAGAATCAATAAAATATGAAGCTTTGAGAAATAAATTAGTTCATTATCCTATTGAAATAACCGAAGAAATTGAGAGTAAACATTTTACAGACATTACATATTTAAAATAAGTTTAACAAATATTTCAAATTAATAATAATTTATTATATGATACCGTGAGCATTATATTCTTTTTTGCAATATTAATGATTAAAAAGTATATACAAAATATACAGTACGCCATTGGAATTATAACCTTGAATATGAACTATATGCACTGGTTGCGCTTAATCCAATATTAATCACTGAAGAAATATCTAAAGAAGTTGCTCGAAAAGATGCTGCCAGATCTTAATTAAATAAAGATCGTTTTTAAAATAGATGTGATTATTTTCTTCATTTTTCACTAGACCGGTAATCCCTCGTTTACATAAAAGTGACCATTTAGATAAAACGTTATATCTTTGAATGTGATCATACGAAGATGATAGTAGAATTAAATATTATATATCAGAATTTGCCTTACCATATCAACACTCATGGGCGTCCGTAGAGGGGGGCAACAGGGCCAGCCCCCCCCCCCTCCCCACCCTGGAAAAATTCCCGTGGACGCGCATGTCAACACTAATGAAATGAACTGGCGAAATATTTGGGAGACATGATTAAAACATTCATAATAAATAGGAAGAAAGAAATGTGTTTGAATTGCTATCACATATTGAATTCGACATTAAACTACTCAGGAGAATTCCACCATTTGAAATGGTATATGAAAGAAAGATTAATAATTATTTTGAAATCAGTGTTCAAAAAACTAGATTAGATTTGATTGATAAAGCCAGAATAAATTTTAGCCCATGTAGAACGGTGCGCTAAATATATTACCCTAGGCTTGTAATCGGAATAAAGAGCCACAAAAACATTTTAGTAAATAGCTTTAATAGATTAACATATCTGTGTCATGAGTCCTGGTTAGTGTACTGGTTAAACCGCATTTTTAAACAAAATAATATTACCTTAAAAATTATTTTTTACATTTATTCTTTGTTTTCGTCATAATCTACTCAGATCTGCATTAGCTGAGAACAATAGCATTGTAATATTCAATACATAAATTACGAATTATGTACATGCACGTAAACGGTCTATCAAGCAATGAACGCTAGAAGATAAAAATGTGTTTCAAATTTTTTACAAAAACTTCATCCGACTAAGAGCAGAATTTGTGACAAAAGTGCATATATTTACTAAGCACTTGCATTTTGAATTGAAAATTTTGATCATATTGAATTTCATGAAAAATATTGAATTTATTGAATATTGTATTCAATACATAAATTCAATACATATATAATCTTTTGAATATTGTTTTGAAACTCAATATAGTTTTTACAATATTTTGAAAAAAATTCAAAATAAAAAAAATATTCAATATAAAAAAATATTCAAAATAAAAAAAAATTATTTTAAACGTATTGAATTTCAAGAAAAAGTTTTACAGTATTTCACAAATTTTTGACAAATTCAAAATATAATTTAAAAAATAGAGTTTCAAAGTACTGTGAAAAATTATTTTGAAAAAAAATTACAAAAACAAGTTATATTTGGGATAAAAATAAAAGCGGTTTTTATATAAGAATTGAAATGAAATAACTTCAACAAATCCGTCAATAATAAAAAATATGTAACATTTACAGCAGTAGAACTGAGTTTTGTCTTCAAAAATTGACAGGGAATATCCATTGAGGCCATTTCTCTCCTCTATTCATCCTTGAATGCATTTCACTAAAAATTAAATTAACTACATTTTGTAACATTCCATTGTTAACTAAGACTAGGTGTGAGCTTGGTTATAACCCAATGTAAAATTTAGGGTACATTTTATCCAAAATAAAAAGAAAGAAAGAAATATCTTGGAATATTCATTATTTAACATCAAATTCAAATCAAATAGAAATTTTACAATATAAAATAATTTATATATTTATGTTGTTTATAAATGCGTCTTCAGTGAAGAAAAACAAGACTGGTTATTCAAACATTTTTGTATGATTGTCGTCGCTGTCATCAGAATACAAGTTCAGTTTTGAAATAGAAACTTTATTCAAGTTTTCATGAATAAATATCAATTTGTTCACCTGTTCAGGTGCTAAATTTGTTCGGTGACAGTTGACAATTTGACCTGTTTTGGAAAATGTCCTTTCTGAAGAAGCTGAGGATGCTGGAATGGCCAAGTAGTATCTTGCCATGGAAGAAAGTAATGGAAACCTTTCACTATGAATCCTCCACCAATCAAGTGCATCAGTTCCCTTTGGTGGCTTGATTAGTAATAGGTAATCTTTCATTTCCTTGGCAACAGATGTCAAAGCAGTGCTATTTTGACTACCCTGAACTGAGAGGATCGTTTATTGAGCAAATCAATATATTGAACAAATCAATATATTGACAAAAACAATATATATTGAATACTGCTTTGAAATTCAATAAGTATTGAATATTGTTTTGAATTTCTATATGAAATATTGGCTATTTTGAATATTGTTTTGAAATTCAATATAGGAAATTCATCATATATTGTATTGTTTTGAATGTCAATATGGTCGATATGCAAATGCCTGATATGTACGGCATTCGTGACGAAACCCAAACACATTGAGTTCATTAAAGCATTTCGTTTTAATTTTCCATTAGTTTCAACCATCTTTTTATAGATAAGTTTTAAGTAAAAAATATCGAATGATAATTCTAAACCATAAACGGCTTCTGGTTATATATCAAATTTAATTCAAAATTGTTAATATTAACATCTATATTAAATTCAAGGAGCAATTAAAGGAGCCAGGGGAATGAACGAAAACACAATCAGAAATTTAACTCAGACACTAGAAAAAATAAATTCTAACATTGAAAAACATTCCACAGATTTGGATAGATTCAATTTAGACAATGAAAAATTAATGTAAGGAAAGTTCGGATAAATTTTTAAGTTTCGTTGACTCTGATATTTCAGTCCAGAATTCGAGCAAATGAAAGTGAAACACGAAGAAATTGTTGTTTTACTTAATCAACATTTATCAAGGAAAGCTGATAAGCAAATAGAACTTAATGAAATTAGAAACACTATTAGAGATGTCAATGAAAATGTAAGTAAAGCAATTTAATATTTAAAAAATCAACCATAAAAAACAGTTTTTGAAACTCTCTATATTTCACTCTCTTAATGTCACTCAAAACTAAAATTTTAATATGCGTTCTGAATGCTATATTTATTATTACGTAAAATCACTTTTTTTGCGTGACCAAACAAAAACCTAAATTATGTGATCATGATAATGTTATAATGTTAATCATATGAATTATTGGTTCAAACTTATATAACATATTTTAGATATAATTACGTTATCTCTTTAATCCGAAATTAATGAATAAATAAGAATTTATATTGAAATAAGGAAATAACCAGATTTGACATTTCAATATTTTTTTTAATTAACGCGCCTTCCGTGATCGGATCGATCTGAAATTTCGATAGCATGCAGTGTTCTCGACAACGAATCTATTTACCAAATTTCAGCTCAATCCGATCACGGAAAGTAGGTTAACTTGGCCTCAAAAGATTTTCGTAGCACATACAAACATCAACGAAGTTAATATAAAGAGAGTAAAAATACATTTTAATCAAAACATTTCTGGCTTTGGGGTCAATGGACATATGCAAACGTTTTTTCCAATCTTCCATGCATTTCTGATATTCTATTACATATTCTATGACATATATTGCTCTTAATTCTTTAATTTTTCTTTTATAACATAAAAGGACTGAAAATAATATCTACGAGCTTTGGAAATAGAAAAAAGCCGCATGGTTCTCTTCATCTGATAAATACGTTGCTGGATCAATAGTTTTGGTGGCGTGCTTTGATAAAATATTACACACAAACAACGCAAATGCTATCATTCTGAATTATGCTTAAATATTTATCTTTTGGAAAATAGTTATAAAGGGGTATTAATAAAAGTAAGAAAAGTTGTAAAGATATTTAAAAAATCCCCAAAGAAAAATGAAATACTTCAAAATTTCGTAAAAATCGAACATGGTATCGAGCTTAAGTTAATTCTTGATGTTCAAACTAGAAATGTTTGAAAGGTTTAATAGGCTGAGATCGTGTATCATTAAATCGTACGAAATAATTATTATGATATTATTTTAAATGTGGAATGGATATAGTTTATGATATTTGTGTTGCTTTAAAACCAATTGAGATAGTTTTGAAATTTCTCTGTTCAGAAGATACAAATCTTTTAACTGCCAATGTTTTGATTAATGCACTGTTTAATCAATTGAGTGAATCAAGTTCAGGTATTTCAAGAAGCCTTCTAGTGTCTTTGAAGGATCAATATGAAATTAGACTTGTAGGGTGTCTTAATTATCCGAAAATAACTAAAAGTCAAAGGTATCAAAACAATTTCACACAATATGTTGAGAATCGGTGAGATTTTTTCAACTCATTATATCTAAGATTATTTCCAAATTCGGATATTTCGGATATTCTAAATTATGAAATCAAGAATTATGAAAAATCAGCAAATCATTTTTCATGGATAAAATTTCACCAGTTAGATCTCGTAAAGGAGACGGCTTTCTACGAACTAAATAATTCAAGAAGTAAAATAAACTAAACCAATTATTTGATGCATTAATGACAATAAAACCTATCAGTTGTGAATCTGAAAGGGATTTTTCATCTGCCGGATGGAAGTCTAGACTCTCCAGATTTGGAAGATATGTCATGCTTCTTAAAAGGATTCTTTAATAACTTGAATTTATATTCAATTTTTTCTTATTTATAATATATTTACAATATATTTTTTATCGACAGTGTTTTAAAAAAATTCTCTTGAAAGATTTTCTATTCTATTTTTTAGCGGTAATATGCAATCCGTAGTGAGTGTGTTTTTATTTGTGGTTTAGCTTTACCTCGTGTAAAGATACTCCTAAGCACATAAATTACGGTACATTTAGCCCTCAAATTAAGGTAAGGCATAATTTATTTATATATAGAAATAAAAAAAAACTTCCTTAAAATGAAGACAAATATTAAAAGGGCTGGCATAAATTGGGGCATTTACTATAGAAAGGAAGAAAAGTAATTTTGGTGTGAAAAATACACCAGTTTGCACGGAATACAAAATTTTCTAATAGAGACTGGTGTGCTAATCTATAGATGACTCATGATTTGACATCATTTTTTCTGCAATTTCTATATAAAAGTTTTTATTTCATATAACATTCAAATTTTTAAACACAGATATGTTTGTATGTTTCTATAGTATAACTTGATTGATTTTCCTTAATATAATAGAAGCTTTTATTCCATGCAAACGAGTGTAAAATACAAACAAACATTCACTACACACAAAACCCTATAATAAAAAATACAGACAGACAAAAATTATTTGTAGCAATTATTTATAACGGGATTTTTTAATTATTAAAATACGCAATTTTAGGGTTTTCTAATGTTTTATCGCATTCCAACTCTCCATGAGTAGAAAAGAAGCAAAGTGGAACAATGTAAACTATAATTTACTAAAAAATTCCAAATGAAAACTTTTTTAGAAATTTGTAAAATGATAGTAGATTACCGGAAATATTGGCAATATATAAGAAACGGAACAAAGGGGAAATTACTACAATCAAATAAAAATATTTCCCGAAATTATTTTTAGTATAAAATATAAGAATTGTTTTTACACGAATTTGATTTAACACGAATTAAAAAGAATATTTTTTTCTCTTTTTACACGAATTGCTTTGTTTTAACACTATTTTCAATATTCTATGAATTTTTTTTGATGTTCTATTAATTTTTTTATTTTCATTTTTCACAAATTATGTATACATACATTTTAACTTCGCATTATATTCTTCAGAATTCAGTTAGATTATGTCGATTATATGTTTTCTCTATGGGGTGGGATTCCCCGAAATATACATAAAGTAAAAACGTAATGTACTTTGTATGTAATTTAGTTTGGTTTTGAGAATTGAAAAGAAAAGAGGTTTAGTTGTGAATGTTTAACAAGTTATAAATAAAATAAGGTGCTCGTATAGATTTATTAACCCAATAACAGGTAAGTTTTAAATAACTTTCAAATCTTTGTATTATAATTATAATTATAGATTAAATTTATTTTGGTAGCCTTAACATAATGTCAAAACAAAGATCCTGTCATCCATAATAACATTGAATATACTGACATCATAACACTGGCACATACAATTGGTGGAGATGGACTCGATGATCTATCATTTGCAGATATAGAGGAATTGTTAGTTGATAAAAGCTTGAGTGAAAATAGAATTATAGACCTCATCATGACAAGGAACATAGCGATAATGATGAAGAGGATCCTCCTGTTTTAAATGCAACTCTAATTAAAGAAGGCCTTGATCTTGCCAGGAAATTAGGTAATCATTTTGAAGAACATGATCCTAATGATGAACGAGCTAAAAAATTTCAACGTGAACTGAAATCATTAATGGCATCTTACAGAGAACTTTAAAATGGTTTAACACGAAACCAAACACAATCTTTAATAACTGATTTCGTTCTAAAGATTCCTGAATTAACAACACATGAGACTAGTGATAATAATATAAAAATAATTTCCCAAGACGATGAACAAAATAATTCGAGTGATAGCAGTGATATTGCAGTCTTACACAAACGTATATGTGTGTCAGAAAATGACAATGAATAAAAATTTGTTATGTTTATATTGTTTTTACTTTTTTTATATTAATGAATTTCTGATATTATTTTCTTTTTTTCCAAATCATAATTTATTTTTTTATATAATATATTTAATGAATTAAAATGTGTAAGAACGAAAAATAAATTCTTTTGTGAACTCTAACAAGGATTTTTTCATATTTATTATTATACTTTTGTTTGTTTATTGTACTTTTGTTTTTTAGGTATGGAACCAATCTACTATTTTTCCATTCACACGAATTTTTTAGGAACGTATCTATCGTGTAAAAACAGAATTAGGTGTATTTAAATGGCAATTTAATAAATTTAACTGTTTCCAAAAAATATATTATAAATGACTTTAAATTCATAATTTCAACAAAAATTCATTTTTAATAAAAATATTGTTAACAAAAACAAATTAAATTTAAAAAACTTAGAAAAATGTCAATTTGATAAGAAAATAACTATTAACTTACCACCTGCCCATAATATTTGTCCCTGATGCACATAATTTATACTCTTTGATGTAATTTTAAGAGTATTTACATCCTCGAATTTCGGTTTTTTTTTTCGTATGTGCTCATGTGCATTCGAGGTTTAGAGGACTTAGGATTTAATTCGATTTTGAATTACTTTTCGGAAATGTTATTGTATTTATTTTAAATGTTTTGGAGAGGAATTGTATTATTTTAAGTGTATAAGTTTTGTGCGTTTATCTTCTAATTGATTTTGAGTTTATTAAAGTTTAAATGAAAATGGCCAATCAAAGAAAATTGAATTATATGACGTTATGGAAGATGATTGGTAGCTTGAAAGCTTGGATTTATATGATGACTCTGAAAGTTATTCAAACAATGACAATCAAAGAGATGTAAAATCATGATTTCAAAATAATCATATTGGCAGGAGATTAGCTACTAACCAAGATCTATTAGTTGCTGTCAACAAACTTGATACTAAATATCCTTTAGTTTAAATTTTACGAAAATAGACAAAATGCATAGAACTGATTGACATGAAGCAAACGATATTCTAGTAGATTCAATAACATCTCTAGTAATCAATTGATGATCCGCAAGCAATAAGGTTTTAATTTCAGCTATTTAATTATCATTAATTAATGTTTTGGTTTGACCATAACGAGGCTAAAGTCATCTTTAAATTTCTTATGCAAATCTAAAAGATTTCTTATAAAAATCGCAGAAAGTAACAAAATTAATTATAAACGATGTCATAACGATATAACTGGCGAACTAAATGGAAAACATTTCTGTATGAATATTGGAAATTACAATGAAAACCTTTAAATGGTAAATGTGGTTAATGTAATACTAGATCTTCTTTTAAAAGACGTATTCCGAAAACATTTTAATCAAAGTAGTAATATAAAATTATTTCAATCTGAATCTAAATTTCAATTTTATTCTGAAATAACTGAAACTAACTCTTTTAAATCTTCAAAAACAATAGTTACGGCAGAAGTATAAAAATTTACTCATTTACTGTTATTGATTCTGTTATCACTACCGTTTTCTAAAGGTTTTAAAAACTTTGGAATTAATTCTAAGTCTTGTCCATTTGTGACATTTTCAGTATTAAATTTGGACACCGTTCATTATGTGTCCTTATCTTGGTAATACAGTGCCGGCGCCACACGGTAATCAAAGGATGCATCGCATCGGGGAGCCAAAATTACCTTGTGGAACACTTTATTAATGTAAAAATTTGGTGACACCCCAAAAATCTAATGTTACTATATTATAACAAATCTAGTCATAGTCATATATACATAATGTGAATTGAATTGGTTAATGAAATTAATATTTTCAAAGACATTTCTAAGAATGATGACAATTCATAGCCAATGAACGTTATTCAGTAATAATTTAGAAAGATTTTTTCAAATTTAACGGTTGCATTAAGAATTCTACTCACCTTTCTAGTGTCAGTTCTTACTGGCGACCGATCTTTTTCTAAATTAAAATGAATTAAGTCATACTTGAGATCAACTATTTCACAATAAAAGTTGGTTGGACTTGCAATAATATCAATTGAAAATGAAATTTGTGACAAATCATACATCCATATAATTTTAGAAAAATTCCCTTCTATGAAAACAAGAAAAATAAATTTATCATAATTTCCCTTTATTATTGAAATTTTATAAGTATATATTATTATATGTGTACATTTATATTTAAAAATAAAATGTAATAGATTATAATAATACTTGTAAACATTCAAGTATTTTCTTATTACCTGTTTTATAGCTTTTATAGTTTCTAATGAAAATATGTTTTGTCAATAAATTCATTAATGACGTCAAAACAATCTTTTGCAACGCTTTCCAAATATTGGGTTTAATCTAACAAAAAATATACGTAACACAAACCTATTTGATTTTGGAAAAACCCATTACAAAATATAACATTTTTATGATCTGATAGACAAAACAGTAGAAAATAATTGAACAAGTCAACACAATCCTTATAGAAAAAAAGAAAAGCAAACTTACAATGAAATTTATCGATCCAAAACATTGTGTAAAAATTTGCGATTTGTTTTATTATTAAATGTAACTTAAATAGTATTTTAGCTATTTCTTGCACAAATTATTTTCTTAAAATTTCATAAATTGTTTATAATTTTCATGTAAATTTATAAATTGAATGATAAGTAAATTTTATAATTATCTTGACCAAATATAAATAAATACAATTAATAAATGAAAATTTAATATAATTTTTCGTTTGTAATAAATCTCTAATATAAATTATTTAAATAATTCTTTAAAATTAAATAAATTCTTCCGGAACCTTTTTGTTAATTTTTTTTACCAAGTGTGATGGTTCTTTGGAATATAAATACTTGAGAAAGTTATTCCAAAATATCATTTTTTAATTTTTAAACAGAGAACAGCTTGAGAGTTAATAAAATTAATTTTGGGTTCACAAAGTATAACCAACATTAAACATTTGATATATTTATAGCATTTTTATAATTGTCAATAAAACAAATTCAATTTGACTGAAAATCTCGATAAAAATTCAATTTTCTTGGAATTTTTCCAATTTAATTCATAACCTGTTGAACAAAGGTTCGATAAATTTGTCAAAAATTATTATTCATTAAGGTTTTACTTTAGATTGTACAGTTGGAAGAAGATGTATTTAATTTAAAAGAAACAATGATCAACGACCGAGCAATTGCGAGAGAAGAAAAGAAAAGGATTTTATCGGAAACTGTAATTTGACTATTCCAAAATTTCGTAAATTTAAAGACTTTTAGAATAAAACTCAAAATATTTTGGATATTCAAAATGCAAAAAACACCGATTTGAACAAGTATGATTCTAAAATTGTCGACTTTATAATAATTTTTTTTAATATTAAATTTTCATCTTTGACATTTTAATTGATCTTATAATTTATATTGCTCTTCCAATTCTAATTGGCCGTAATAGCGAGGAAAATACTAAAATAATATTAATAAATACAATGTCAATTGAAAAGAAATCAGTGGTGAAATTTGAAACAAGTTCTTATAATATTAATAAATAAATCAATAAAATGTAAAATAATTCTATAAAAATGTTCTATATTTTTGAAGAGCACAAATTTGAACAATATTTTGTTTAACCTTTTAACACAGAGTTTTTACAACAACCAAACAAGGAATTTTATTATTATATAATTTTTTATATTATATTATATGCTTTTATATTATTTAAAATTTTTAAAGAAATTATAAAAATTATTCATGTAAAAAGTGTCATATCACTAGAAAATAATTGGGACTGTTGAATTTTGCAAAAATCAGGAAGTAACTTTTTAATTAATTTATTAGTTTAAACAACATCCAATAACAATCTACTCCCATCATTATTAGAAAAACCAATTATACTATTAATTGAAAAATCAATAAAAAAATTATAATACATTAAAACACAATACATAATAAGAAATACATGCAAACTTACAATGTGCATATATGAAACAATGAGGTAAACTCCTATAATAAATATATTATAGACAATTTTGAGAAAAAAAATATAGCGGGAAATATTTTAAATTATGATTCTGAGGGTTCCCACTTTGAGTTTTCGTGGAAATTATAAATAACTAGGAAAACAAATAACTGGAAAAGTAAATAGCTGTTACTGTTGAATGTTAAAGTTATTGGAAGTTATTAGAAAAATCAATTATGCCACACACAGTTGGTATAAATCATACACACAAACAAACGAAACACAAAATAATGAAATACACCAAATTCCACTGAGATACATGTTCTTAATACACCTAACCGCGAAAGTTAACATTGTCTACACCTAACCGCGAAAGTTAACATTGTCTATAATATAAGTTGGTGTGCACACCACCTGAGGTGAGTCACCAATTATATGACAATGTTAACTTAATTTCATTTTTTCAATATTTCAAAAATAGTTTTAAGGTAAGTTTTTGAATTGAAGTAATTTTTAGGACTTGAATTTTGATTTTATATAATTATGAGATCATTATTCAAGTTCTTGAATATTACTGTTAGTCATCATTTATAATTTATCATTTATAAATATATTAATAATTAAATTTCAGGTGTTTTTTTAGGAAATTTATGATATTTTATGCATTAATATGGAATTATTTCGCTAAAATGTAAGTTAAATATTTTTATATTTAAAAATAAATAAAGTAATCACCATAGACATTTATTTTTTTAATACATTTTGGGAAAAATCGGCGTACATGAATGAAATAGTTTTTTAAATTTTTATAATCTTCTTTCTGCAGCTCATTTTCGATGGCTTCTTTGACGATGTCAAATCTGCTTGGGAAGGACATTGAACTGAATCCATTTGTCCTTGATATTACTTTTCTGATGCTGCCTTTGATTTTACTAAACACGCTTTCTATTGGATTGAGGAATGGGCTATATGGTGGTAGGTGTTCTATATAATTATTCGGAGAAATTGCTCCACTATGAATTGAAGCATTGTCATGAATGAGACGGTATCCTGTCCCATTCAATTTTATACTTAATTCATTAATGAAATCTTGGTAGGTATCCTTTTTGTAGGATCCTACAATTAATTGGTGATGAATTGCACCTTTCACACCTATTGCTAACAGAAATGACATGTTTTTTCCTCGATTATTTGAAACTATGGAGTATATTCTTTCTCCTTTTTTCTTCCTTCCATAGGTTTGTGTAGTCCACGTATTGAAGCCGCATTCATCAATATAAACGAGATTTTTATCTCGCCAGACTTCTTCGAGAAAGCGTGTGACATACTCCATTCGGATTTGAAGTACGCGATCTGAATTTCTTGCTTCCACACATGGTCTTACCTTTTTAACCGTTATTAAGTGATTTTTTAGAAATCTTGAAATAGCAGTTGTGGATGCCGAGCAATTTTGTTGTAACAGGAAAATTCGCATTTCTTCTAACGTTGCATAAAAATTGGCTTCGACAAAATCCAACAAATTATTTCCCTGTTCTTCTGAAATAATTTGTTTTCTGCCACTTCTTTTTCCTTTTGTAATTTCGGCATATTTCTTATATTTGTAAATTATTGAAATAATTGAATTTTTGGGGATTCCGAGCAATCTTCCAAATTCTTTATAATTGTCCCCATTTTCAAATGCATTAATGAGCCGAATTTTGTCTATTTCTGTAATCCTTTGAAAATATTAATTTGTTAAAATAATTTATTAAAATTTACGATTTGCGATTTTTTTTCTGCAAATTCGAAGTTGTCGAAGGACCTTCTTCAATATTTGAAATGGTACCTTCACGCAAAGAAATATCTGTTATACTGTAAAATATTTTAATATTTTATATTTTAATGAATAAATCTTACATTGTCAGATCTTCAACTTCGCAAAAAGCCACTGTGTCCTGTGAAATATCTGTAAATCTAAAGAAATTTTATATTCCAAATTATTTTATAATTTAATCTTACGATGTATCTTCTTTTTTTTCCCTAAAGCTCAACGTAGAGCAGTCGGAATCTGTTTCAAAAGTTTTTTTGTACATAATTTGTTAAATAATTTAAAAATATTGATATGTTAATTATATGTTAATCAATCTGAATTTCGCATGAAAAACAGTTTACTTAATTTTGTATGTATTTTTCATTATGTGTGCTGTGTTTGTATGCTTAATTATTTTCTCTCACTTTTTAGATTCCTATAATAAATATGTTAAATTTCGCAGCATTAAATTTCTACACACAGGTAAGTTTGTGTGTTCCTATAATATATATTTATTGATTTTTTTTTTAGATTATAGATAATGTTATATTTCGCGGTTAGGTGTATAATATACGTTGGTGTGCACACCACCTGAGGTGAGTCACCAATTATATGACAATGTTAACTTAATTTCATTTATTCAATTTTTCAAAAATTGTTTTAAGGTAAGTTTTTGAATTGAAGTAATTTTTAGGACTTGAATTTTGATTTTATATAATTATGAGATCATTATTCAAGTTCTTAAATATTACTGTTAGTCAGCATTTACAATATTGATAATATATAACATTGATAATTAAATTTTAGGTGTTTTTTTAGGAATTTTATGGTATTTTATTTGAATTTTATTTTATTTGTTAAAATAATTTATTAAAATTTACGATTTGCGATTTTTTTCCTGCAAATTCAAAGATGTCGAAGGATCTTCTTCAATATCTGTAAATCTAAAGAAATTTTATATTCTAAATTATTTTATAATTAAATCTTACGATGTATTTACTTCTTTTTCCCTAAAGCTCAAGGTAGAGCAGTCAGAATCTGATTCAAAAGTTTTTTTGTACATAACTTTTTAAATAATTTGAAAATATTGATATGTTAATTATATGTTAATCAATGTATATTTCGCATGAAAAACACTTTACTTAATTTTGTATGTATTTTTCATTATGTATGCTGTGTTTGTATGCTTAATTATTTTCTCTCACTTTTTAGATTCCTATAATAAATATGTTAAATTTCGCAGCATTAAATTTCTACACACAGGTAAGTTTGTGTGTTCCTATAATATATATTTATTGATTTTTTTTAGATTATAGATGTTATATTTCGCGGTTAGGTGTATAAGAAAAAATCAATAACGTTATAATATAGATACATACCCACACACTCTGATGTTATTCTTTATAAACTTAATAGAGATTGCATAGTTTTTTTATCTACTAGAAGCCAAAATAATTCAGCTGAATGTATCAATGACATTTTCGAGATAAAACTCGACATAAGATCTAATTTTGGCTTTTGATCATTATATACATAATCAAGGAAGATTATATTTTCTATTTTTCCCTAAAGAAACATTAGGAGAATTATTGAAACGTTGAATTGAAATTCAAATGATTCCAATGATGAAAGAAAGAAAGTATCATTGATACTTATATTTTATTTTCAAATTTCAGTATTTAGATTAATTAGTTCGTTTTAATAAATAGGTTTTGAAGCTTACAATCATAACAATAGATTCTTATTTTAGAATCTAATTCTAAGAATTAGTAATGGTTTTACCATGAATCTTGTCTGTTTTTTATTTTGATACTTAAAATAGAAACAAATGAAAATTATATAAAGAATATTCGTAAACAATCAATTCAGTAGAATGGATCATATTCAGATCTCAGCTAGAAAACTGCGCGAAGCAATGAAAGAGCAGTATAATATTGATCATGTAGTAGAGTTACAATTAATTGCGGCCGTTTTAATAGAAAATGAAGTTGATGAAAAACAAATAGAAATCGCAGCTAGATTTGCAAACTATTTCAATAAAAGCTGGAATTTACAAACAATGCTAAGAAATGATAATCTAACGAAAAGAAATGAAGTAATTAATTACATTAAATGGAAATATAATTCATTAAATAATGCACCTACACCATCTGTGTTTGATACAATTTCTAAAATATATTCTTTCTATCTCAAAAATCGTACGATCGTTCTTAATGAAATCAACAATGTCGAAAAGGATCTTCGAAAGAAATTCCTTAATATTGAATCTACTTTATTCAACCTATTGGAATGCAGAAATTGCAAACATCCTTCACTAAAATTTGATTTTGAGATAACTGAAAAGAATATATACAAACATTTGAGGGAAACGTATAATCTGGACCATATTGTTGAATTTCAAGTAATTGCTTCGGTATTGGCTAAAAATAATGTTAGCAACATTCATATAGCTGCAAAGTTTGCCAAATATTTTAATAATGATTGGAATTTTAAAGTTATACCTCGAAAAGAAAATAACGAAAAAGGGCAAATTGTTCAAAAATGGTTAAACTCGGCTTTGTCGATAAATCAATTAAATGAAAAAGATAAGAGTGTGATAAAGGCTATTTCGCAACATTATACGTGGAAACGAGAAATTGTAAAAGATTTGATTGGAAAAGACAATTCTTTAAGTAACATTGAAAGGCAATTGTTTTCCAAGGTTGAAAATGATTTGAATTCTCTTTTGACAAATTAAACATTGGAATTATTTAAATTTTATACTTGTTTTAATCGCTTGTATTATTAAAATCCTTTTATCCTATAATGTTTTTAAAATATTAATTTTATTCGATTAAAAAATTTAGAAAATATTTCGTTCCATTAAAAACTGAAAGTTAAAAGTTATTCAAAAAATAAATAAATATTTTTAAATCTTAATAATTTTTTCAATATTAATTTATTAATTTATATTATTAAATCCAACTGTACAATATCAATTTCATTTCAATTAATTATCCAATAACAATTAGCATAGGATACGATTTATTCTGAAGGTCAAGTTCTCAGTAAAACAAAATTTGTTTTTTAGATATTACCAGATTCAATTGGAAAGCTATTAATTTAAAACAATTCTATTTTTTATTTCTTTGTTAAGTGGCTCCGTAATAAATTATTAAATGAAATATACTCGTTGAATTTTAAAGTTTTTTTTGAAAGATCCGAAATTCTAATATCATAAATTGATGAATTTTTATCGATGAATTTTTATAGAAAAGTAATCTAAAGAGTTCTGTATTCCATCAAAATGTTTTTTATTATTTTAAACTATTTGAATACTGTGCTGGATTCAGTCTTAATAGTTTTTTAAAGTACATTTAAAAAATGTCGGTCGAAAATCTGTGTTAAATAGGAAACAAAATTGATCTATAATCGAAATTTAAATGAACATGAATAAAAGAAATCAGTTTAAATAATATAAAAAAATTTCAAAATAATAAATAATTAAATATTTTTAAATCTTAATAATTTTTTCCAATAATAATTTATATTTTTTTAAAATCCAACTGTACAATATCAATTTCATTTCAATTAATTATCCAATAGCAATTAGCTTAGGATACGATTTATTCTGAAGGTCAAGTTCTCAGTAAAACAAAATTTAGTTTTTAAATATTACCAGATTCAATTAGATTCAACAATTCGGTTTTTAATTTCTTCATTAAGGGTCCCTCCTAATAGATAAGTATATTTTATTTAATAATCTATTAGGATTTGTTTTATCGAAATTTAAAGTTTTTTGCAAGATCCAAAGTTCTAGTATCATAAATTGATGAATTTCATTTATTAAATAGAAAAGTAATCTAAAGAATTCTGAATTCCATCAAAATAATTTTCCTTTTCAAACTTTTCCCATACTTTGTTAGATTCAATCTTTATAGTATTTTTTAAAAAAAAGTCTGTCGAAAATTAGTCTTAAAATGAAAAAGAATTGATCTTATATCGAAATTTAAGTGAAAATAGATGAAAGGTTAAACAATATAAAAAAACAACCAGCGTAATTGAAAATCAATATGCTAAAAATAAAATTGGTTTTCCATGAAATCTCTGTATCGCTATTGGTCCATAAAGAAAAAGTATTAACGCTATTTAAATGAGATTTAAACCTGAATGGTTTATTAAAATGAATGATATAAGTAATAGTGCTACAAAGATTCGTAAGGCGATGTCAATTCAATATTCTATAGATCATGTAATAGAATTACGATTAATTGCCGCTGTTTTGTTAGAAAATGAAATTGGAGATCCATATGAAGAATACGACTTATATGCTGCTGCTAAATTCGCTAAATATTTCAATATGAGCTGGAATTTAGAAACTGGAACAAAAAAAGAGAATAATCAGAAAAAGGAAGCGGTATTGAAATTTATTCAATGGAAATATGATCCAGATGGCGTTAGTCCTGATGAGGATGTACTTGAAACTATTTCCTATATATATTCTTTCTATTGTGAAAATCGCTATCATGTTTTTGATGCAATCCAAAATGATGAACCTGGACATCGAAGGAGATTCCGAGAAGTTGAAAGGTCCTTATATATGTTATTAAAGTGCAGTCATTGTCCTCATCCTTTTATAAACTTCGACGATATTAAGCTTGAAAGCTCGGAATTATACAACTGTTTGCAAACACATTATAGCTTAGATCACATTGTTGAACTGCAAATTATCTCAGTGGTTTTAGCTAAAAATAATGTTAAGAAAATTCATATAGCAGCGAATTTTGCTGGCTACTTTAATGAAGATTGGAACTTTCAAATTATGACTCGAGAACGAAACGAAAGAAAAGGTGTAAATGTTCAAATTTGGCTCGATTGGGTTCATTCAGGCCGTGATAATATATTAGAAAATTTCATTTTTAATACGATCAAATTTATTTCTGTCACCTATCAACGCAATCGGTTCAATGTCAAAAATAATATTAGAAATGACAATTCCATAAATGGAAATATTAGGAAGTTGTTTTTTAACATTGAAAATGATTTGTATAATTTTTTAAAAATTAAACAATGAAATTGTTTTTTTAATAATTTTCTTTTAATTAATTAGTCATAATTTGCAAACTAGGGCTTTTCAAGCAGGATCCAAGGAATTCCGTATATAATAAATGGTAAACTGTAATTCCACCCGTTTAATAATTAGTTTTTTTGAGTAAATATTTTTTGAACATGCAGAAATAAGACTATCAGATTTTGTTGAAATCTAAAAAGAATTCGTAAGTAACAAAAAATATTTTGTTGTGCTAAATTTTGTTAATTCCGAAATAACAGAAATAAAATATTTATTTATGAAAGTGTTTTAGAACGGCTTTACTTATGCTGAAATTGAAGCTAATTTTTCATTTTTTGCATGTAAGAATTTTAAAAATATATTTACTATAATCAAAAAATTTTTTTAAATATAAATAATTTTTTTTAATTAAAATATATTGTGACAATAAATCGATACAGTAAAACAATAGCAATTCTTTTTTAGTAACATTACCTAGACCAATGTTATCCGATCTAACGGTAAATGCTAATCCTGGTTTTACATAACAATTTACCTTTGGAAACATTTCATTGACAGGATTAATCAAGAACTATCAGTAAAACCATTTATCGTTTTGTTCACTCTTGATTTTTTTATTTATAATTTCATTTATCTGTATTTACATTTCAACTACAGATAATAGAAATTTGTAATCATAAACTGAATGAAGATAAATGAAATTATAAATGAATTAAGCATGAAATAAGATGAAGAAAGGAATACCAATTTATTAGGTTTGTGAAAAAATGTTCCCCTCAATATGTTATACATCATGAACCCTGAGATTGTTCACCATTAACCAGAGCCCATTCAATGCATTATCCTTTTGTAAGGTATCCATTATTTCCTAAATGAATTCATTTCATGAGATCCATTACATAGAAAACTCTTTTTTGAGTCTTGGATATGACATGTTGAAATTCATTTTCATCAATGAACATTGAATTATCTCCAAAAATGTTTATGATAACAAAACTCATTACCTTTTTTCTTTTGCCTTTACTATTTTAACAGTTAAACTTGATTGCTTTATTGTTATTAAACGTCTATTCAAGATATTACTAATTAAATATTTAAATAAAATTTTATTAAATTTTTCCAAAAAAGTTTTTCTTGGATCTTCTTGAAAGTGTAACATGAACATATTTCTGAATTATCTAAAGTTGTAGAAATTTCACTATTCGACGTACGAATGGTATACGGATAACATTAGTCCTAATTTGAGGAAATTTTTGTCTAAATGTATTGATAACTACAGTATGTTTTACTCATAAAGAGAAAAAATTAGTTTAAACCTAAAGAAGTTTTTATTCGAATTAATATTCATAAAATTTTGTGAAGTGAAATGATTTCGAACTTTACTTTTTTATGATTTCAAAGTAAAAATATATTTTACAAATATTACAATAAAATTAATTATTTACTATAAATTTGAAATTTCATTTTTAAATTTTATACTTCTTTAATAAATTTTCAAAAAATGCTAACTAGATTGATATTTAATATTAACCTCCTAGTTCCCAGTACTGTCTTGAGGTGGACCGAATATATTTTCTTATAAAAAGTACTTATGTATACAATTTGCTGCAATGTCTATCTGTATTTACAGGCGACTATATAAGGAATAACTTAAACTCTTTGATTTACCTTAGGTGTCAGTGTGTACTCAAATTGGAGGTGTTATCTAGACCAGGGGTGGGGAACCTTTACATTTCCATAGGACACATTGAAATTTGTCGCCTCCAAATGAGGCCGCAGTCAAAAAGTATTTTAACATTAATTAATTTCATTTTAAATCTTTTGTTTATAATAAGTCTCCAGATTTGAGAAATGCAGCTATATGAAATATTCTGGAAAATTTTTATTATTTCTGAATCGAAAAATTGATGCAAATGAGTCATTATTTCACAAATGAGTGCTCAAAAAGGTGTGAATGATTGACTTTTATATTTCGTTCTTTGTACTCGGCGGGATGCATGTACAGTACGGTATATATATATATATATATATATATATATATATATATATATATATATATATATATATATATATATAAATCCTCAAAATTCATGGTTTTTATATAAATTAATATTTATTTCGATAAGGCTCCGGAGGCCGCACATGAAGCCCCGGGAAGCCGCATGCGGCGTAAAGGCCGCAGGTTCCCCACCCCTGATCTAGACTAAAAAAGGAATTTGAGCACCAGAGAGTTAATATATAGTTCTGTATATAAATATAAAATTTTCAATTATTCTCTAACTTAAGCTTTTGGCACAATTTTAAAAATTATATGTTTACAAGTTTTATAAATTCTAGAACAAAATGGTGAAAAAAAGAAATATATTTATCTTAAAAAATTAAATTATTGAAATTTAAAGTGATAAGTAAAAACTTTCGTGTTTTATTTGTCACATGACTTCGTAAAATGTGATTCATACAGAGAAAAAGTTTAAATGATCAAAATTTTTCCTTTATTGCCATTTTATTTAAGGATATATCAAAATTTGAAACACGAAGCTACTGAAACGTCGATGGCTGTTACTGATAAAATGACTGTAATTTTATTGTTGTTTTTTCCGGTTTTGTAAAATCTGCATTTGCAGATTTATCAGAAATATATTAAAACAATTGGTGAAATTGTCAAACGACAAGGTCAGCTTGAGGACTCAATTGAAAATATGACCTGGTCAAATGCACAAATCAGACAAAAAATGTTAGCCATATTTTGATTTGTAATTATTTATAATAATGTTAAAGTTAAAACTCGAAAGACTATTGAAATGATTTGATGAAAACACTCGGTAAAAAATGAATTTCACAAAAATTTTATTATTGAAACATTATAATTGAAATATGTCATAGAATATATAAATTTAAAAATACCCTTTGTGAACGTTATCATTTTTATATAAGATAAAATATAATATTTTAAAAAGTGTTGATGTCATTGTTAATCAATTTTATATTATAAGTGCACAGTTTTAGTTATGTGCATTATATGCTGTCTAGTTTTTACAGTAAAAATTAAACTATATTTTATAAAATAAAGTTTCTAAAGTGATATTATTCGATTCCTAATGGTAGTTTCGAGTATATTTGATTTTAATCGGTACTATGTAAAAAACTCGATTGAATCCAGTTACTCAGTGACCAGACCTAAGAAACTGACCTCTTATCACCAGGTCGTATAAAGTATAGGTAAGTATTATAAGTAAGTATTATAAGGCTTTTCATGGAATGTAAATAAGTAGATTTATTATCTTATACACTAGACCAGCGTTTCCCAAAGTGGGTTCCGCGAACTTTTTGTAAATAAATAATTTATAATAAAAAAAAAATTTATATTAAAAAAAGTTTATAAATAAAGATTAATAAATAATTCTCGATTTTATTCGATCCAATTTAAAATTCTTTTTCAAAGGGAAACCACAGTTTTTTTAATTATATTGTTTTAAATACGCAATGAAAATACGATTTTAAAATTAGTTTTAATAATATTTGATAAAAAGGTAAATCATTTTTTCAATTTTTGAAAATAATCATATGAGTATTTTTTATTATCGATAAATTTTGTGAATAGTTAACCAACATTTTTGTGATGATGGAACGTTGGTTAAAACAAAGGACTTTAAAAAATAAAAACAGTATAGCTCATATTAATATTCACGATATTAAAATTCTAAGATTTTTGTAAATAGGGTTCAAAAATCAAAAAGGGTGCCGCAGTGAAAAAACTTTAAGAAACGCTGCACTAGCCATACCAGCGAATGGTGTCATTCCTATGTCATCTGATACAGAGGTGTCAAACTCAAAAGAGGCACCAAGGTCACATAATTTAATTTGAGTACGCCGCGGGCCACATCAAAAAAAATTAAAAAGCACTGTAACATTTTATAATATATTTAATTAATTTGAATATTTACTACAACGGCTACATTAAGTTATTTCCTCATAATGCTAAATCTCATAATTCTGATCGAAATTTTGAACTATGGGATGAAGAATAACATAACAATTTACATTATCAAAAAAAAAGTAATTTATTTATTACAAATACAATTATTTTTGTCCTGAGGTTCGACGCCTCTTTTTCATAAAATGTTTTTATATTCGGCTAAAATGTATTTGGCCTTTCCCACCTTCATTAAGGACGACAAATGTTTATCATTAATCTTTGTTCTTTGGGTTGTTTTGTTTAATTTCATAAATGAAAATAACTGTTCGCATAAATAAGTGGAACCGAACATTGCCATAATTATTATGGACACTTTTTTAAACTTCGGATAACTTTTTGGGAGGTTTGAATAAGAACCATGAGCATAGAATTTGATTGTATTTCAATTAACTCCTTTGTAAGATTTCTTCTGTTTTACAACGTCAAAGTTGAATGGTGCAGAGAATAACGAAAATTGTTCATCCAAAGATGAGAAATTACTAAATCTATTCTGAAATCCTTCTAAAAATAACCCAGGTGACTCTTGTATTTAGAAAAAGTATATATGGATTCAGTATTGAAATTGTTTTTGAGTTTTTTGCAGTTAGAAAAATGAACCAAATTTTCACCTGACAACTGTGTCTTACATAAGTTTAGTTTTGCAATTAAGCATTTGATATTAGGTGTATTTTGAACATTACCTTAATAGACAAAAAATATTATGATAACTGCTTAAATTGTTTGTAATTCTTATACTCAAAAAGCAAAATATTTTGTGTTGGATGCACCGATGCACCTCATCAAGCTATTCAGTACAACACCGCATCACAGATGATATATGCAAATACACAGCAACTTGCACAAATACACACAGATAATCACACAAAGAAAAATGTTGCTGTTAGTGTTAATTAGGTATTTATTATATACTGTGGAGTGGCTCTCAACTGTCAACACAACAGCTGTTGCCAGAATAATAAAAATAAGCAAATGTACATTTTAACCTACTATCAACACAGTTGGAACCTGCCTAGTCGGCGACCGGCCAATGAGGCCGTCGGTGGCGGAGAAATATACGATCCCATCGAAAAAAACAACTTTTATTCCGACAGTTCTATTATAATTCCAAAAGTCTATTATTATTACTATCAATTATTCAAATTCCATTATTACAGTATACCATTACCAAGTAGGTGCCCGTGGGCCGCGAGTTTGACATTCCTGATCTAATAATATATGTGAACACAATTAAAATTTGTCATGGCATGTGAATTTGATAAGTAATTAACTAGAATCAAATGGTTTAGACTTTCTGAATGAAATATGTTCTAAAAGTTACGACTTTAAAAACTTTATGTTATTCAGTAATTTATTTAAATCCAAAATTATTTTGCATTATATAATATCATTTCATAGTATCTCCAACAAGTTTTTAATATTATTTTTATTAATAAAATTGAAATATTTATATAATTTAAAATTAAATTAAAGTTATTTCCATTTTTGCTTGCAGAAATATTTTCAATAGTATTTGTATGTTTACGAAGGTTAATTTTGATAGAAAAATTAATGTATGTTTAATAACAAAATTTTTTATACAAAAGAAGTCATACAATTAACAACGTTTTGTCAAAAAGTCGAAAGTGTTTTGCAAATTTGTACCGATATTTTTGCACACTGTCCTGGTTTTATATTTGTGTTCCCAACTTATTTGCTTCACCTTTCCCATTGCTTTCTTTCTCCATAAACTTTTATTTTTATAGAATGCGCTTTCCGCACTTTTCATTTACGACATCTTTATTTTCTATATGAATGTGATCCATACCATAAGATTTTATAAATAAAATAAATTATGGTTATTACAATAAAATCTGTTAACCATTCAGATATTTTAACCAATACATTTAATCCTAAATATTTCAAAGAAATTAATTTGTCAAATTTTATATTTTAATTCATTTTGATTCGTCAATTTTATTTTAATTTAGAGATGAAACTGATAAACAAATTCTTGAATCTACTTATAATTTTGAAGCTTGGCAAGAACAAGCTAATGAAGAAATTATAATGGTGATTTTATGGGAAAATTTAAAACATTTTTTATAACTTGTCACGTAGTTATCAGAAAGTGTAAAAATGCAAGAACAAATACTCTCTGAATTACACTTTGTTAAAGAAGAAGCGTCTGAAGGTGAATAACGTTATTATAGATTTGAAATATGTTATATATATTTTATATATTGTTTCATTAGTTTAATTACAGTACTTTGAGTTTGCGGTTTTGGAGTAGATTAAATTAGTGGGGAACAAATTTAAATACACAAAGATTTGTTGAGGAGGGGTTCTTGGGAAAAGTTATTGTAAAAATACAAACTAATTAATTGAAATTTTGTTGACATTAATCATGTTAGTATTGATAAAAGAAGTAGTAATATTAAAAAAAATTAATAAAAGTAGAAAAATTAATTAAAAATGTGGAAAATCGATATTTCTCGAGAGAAGAGAATGAGCGGGTAGAAACTGAAAATATAAGTGCGAATATAATAACTATATATGTTGAGGAGGGGTTCTCGGGAAAAGTTATTGTAAAAATACAAACTAATTAATTGAAATTTTGTTGACATTAATCATGCTAGTATTGAAAACAAAATTTCCGAGAGTATCAACCGGAGTTAAAATAAATTGAAATAACACCAAATAAATTAAATTAATCATATTTGTTTAGGAAATTAAATATATAGGAGTTGATTAATGTTCGTTGAGTTCATTTAAGAGATAGAAGGTTAAAGTGTTAATTCTTGTTTAACCCTTTCGCCCCTATTGGGACAATAAGTCCCAGAAACTTTCATCATGATCCTACTGGGATATTTTCAAATGGTCCATAAAAGCCTATTGGGACTTATTATCCCAGGACTTTCTAGGATATTCAGAAGCGCCACGATTACAAAAATGAGAATATTTCATATTTAGGTCAATATTAACAAGTTCCAATATATAAATTTAGCATAGTGTCATTAGCGGAAAGTCGGTGCGAAAGGGTTAAGGACGTTTCGCATAAGAGCGTCTGTGAAAATTAATTATTGAATTAGAGTGTCTAACTGTTGAATTGTTTAAAGTGTTAATAAAGTTTTAATACAGGTAACCCTCCTACAACGCGGGAGAGAACATTATTTATCGCAATATTTTTCACTTTAATCAAAGACATACACGCATTCGTAACCCACAGAATGATGATCATTGCTTATGTTTGTAAAGTTATAATTATATATTTCATCGGCTGGTAAGGTTTCAATCACAATCCATCAATGTTTGAATATTTGGAACTGCAACATAATAAAATTTATTTCCTTCTGCAAGTAATAATCAATATTTTACTTGGCATCACAGTAATCTTTGTGTGATGGATCTAAATATATTTCATGTTAATATTTTTATTAATTTGATTTAAAAAATCATGGTTTGTTTTAATTTTTGAAGTAAATTCTAGATTTGGAATATTTTTTGAAGAAAGTTGTAATTTAAAAACAATAAATTATTTTCCACATATATTTTGTGATTCTATTAATATTTGTGACTTCATGACTTCATCATCTTATTCTATAAAACCAAGGAAACCAGATTTGCTTACCATAACCACCACAATAAAGTTTTACTTATTTGTGTCAAATCAGATTTTCCGGATAGTCTGAGGTAGTTTTCCTTAGGGTTGTTATCCTCTCATAGTTCAAACTTGTGGTTATGAAAAATAGATTTGTAAATATTGGTAATTGATGCTTCTAATAAATGAAACTTATTTTATAACTTAACAATTTCTATTTTTTATTGTTCTCAATTTACAGGTATTAATAATAATAATAGTTAATTGAAGTAAATTTCTTTAATTAAATATGAAAATAAAGTTGATTCTAAAAATCAAAAAACTTTATTTCTATTTTTGATTTTAAACTAAAAATAAAATTATTAGCTGATCATGATTGTGAAAAAGAAAATGTATTGATAAAGATTACTTTGAAAAAGTCCTAATTCTTTGAGATATATGAAAATTACACATAATAAGGCCCAAATTATTTTATATAACGTATGAAAATAAAGGAAATTGTAATTCATTTATTGAATCAAATTTATTATGGTTATTCCTTCATTTTGTTAAATATCTAGTTTGTTCGCAATGTAGTATTTTACGTAAAAGTAGTTCTTGTGTTACAGTAGCTTATTTTTGCATTTCAAGGTACTAATTTTACATGACATTTTAATTTAAAACAATTTCTTAATAATTTTTTTTGTTGTTCAATAAAAGTTTGAAAAGTTATGGGTGCGTGTTATATTCGAATTTTTGATTTTCCCGAAAATTACTCGCAAAATCAAGCGTGCGTATTGTAGAGTCATACAATTAATTCGAATAAAGATTTTATTTAAATTAACATTGGTCAATATACCAACGAAAGCACGAACATTTGATTTTGAGATTGTATGGAGATTGTTGAAGATCTTGACCATCATCAGAGAGATCATTGCTAATAAGACGAAGGTTTCTGTTTCTTGAATTTCTGTCATATTTGATTTATTGATTTTTACGCGATTTAATGATTTTGAAGTTGAATAATTCATTGTTTCTTTTTATAGAGAATTTGATGATTTTTTGGAAAAAAGACAGGATTATTTAAATGGTTTTTAATTTAATTTTAATTTAATTAATTTAATAATATATTTTAAGTTAAATTATTAAATTGATAAAAGTTGGAGTCAGCGGCACTACACGTATTTTACACGAGTGCGTATTATTATCAAGATTTAACGGTATATAAACAAATATATATTTAATTTATACTGTAAATATTTTAATATAATAATTATTATTTATAAATTTTAATTTAGTAACAATGAAAATGAAATATCGTATAATAAAAATTGATTATAATAATATTAAGATGTGATCAGAAACAAACATAATGTAAACCAACCATTTAGTTTGATTTATAACAATTTACTTATTTGACTTATTTTATTTTAATTTAAATACAGAACTATTAAAATTTGGATGATAAACATAGAAAATACTTTCCCAGAAAAATTTGTTTCTGATTTTTTTACTATTTTTTTACTGATTTTCTTACTATTCATAGATTTAGAATAAACTTCTTCAATATAACATTTTCTACCTATAGCTCCACATATTTCGTCTGTGTTACTTTAAAATCTTAACCACAGAAACCCTCAATAGTTGATGTTTTCACCAAAGTTGTATTTGTCACTATTAGGCAAGTGCTTTTAGTTTTCGAAAAATATGGTTTGCAAAATATAATTAATGATGGAATGTGAAAGTTTCATGCTTAAAGTAACATGTTTATATTATCAATGCCAACTCATAAGAAATTAATTTAAACTTAAATATATATTAAGTTGAGCAATATATATAACATTGAACCTGAGCCACGAGCCTACTTGACTGAGAATCCTTTCTAATTCCTTATTTAATATATGTTTACTTAATTCTTTTTGGAATTTGATAAATACAATATGCCTTTAGTTATTAATTTTAACTGCATTAATAAAAAAATTAATCAACGTATCTTAAAGCATATTGATAGAATATAAACATTGCATCTTTAGAGTTGGAAAAGAGTGAAAAAATTAAAGACGAAGTGTCAATACATTTGCGATCATTACTTGACAAGTAAATAATATTTATTGAATTATTAAATTATAGTCCAATATTTCTCCTAGATTGAAAGAAATTGATGAAAATAGTGCAGCCAAAGTGTCCGATGTTGGCCAATTAGTTTACGAAATGGAAGAAATGGAGAGAACCATTTTAACTTCTAAAGAAAATCACGAGTAATGACATTTAATATTTTATACATAAGAAATTTGTGTAAAACAATATATTATCCATTACACTTTTAAAATCCTGCACTTTAAAACATTTCGTACCTTTTATATATTTACTTTTAGTTTTCATATTGATGTATACTAAGTTATTAGTTCTGACATTGGAGAATGTTAGTTGTTATACTTTTAGTATTTATAAATACTATTATTTATTAAATTCAAAAACAATGCAATTTGTTTGCAATATTTAAATAAATCTTCACGAGGATTTTATTGAAAGTCGAGTAGTATAATTATAAGGAATTTCCATATCACGTCAATCCATAACATACATTCATTTAATATTTTACTTTTATTTATTTAATTATTTATTTAATTAATTTAATTATATTCTCACATGGAATATTTATGTTTTATTCTTACGAGAATATTAATTTTCCTTGGGATTATGACTCTATCTGCATATGATTACATTTTAGACACGTCAATAATTGTTCACTTAAACTGTCCTTTTGAATTTCCTCCCTTTTCGTTATAACTTTGACTTTATCTAATGATTTATTTTCTCTTAATTTTTCGCTTTTTTCGTTGCCATATCTTCCATCGAACTCTGCATTATAAATAACAAACTTTTTTGGCCTTTAAGTTCTGTCGTAGCACCTTGTCCACAAGCTTTTCCGATTTGATGAAAAATCATTTCCTTTCCGATATTTGAAGTTTGAGTTTAAATCCATCGCTAAAATTTTCACTGGTGCTAATGCATTTCGTAATTTGTTCTCATAGTCACTATAATCGTCCTTCATTTCTTCATATTTCTGGTTCAGTTCCACCGAGAGAATAGCTTTGGTCTCAATTTATTGTACTTATTGTGAATGTTGATTGATTTCACCAGACCTATTCAATGAAAGTTTCTAAATCCCAAATTAGAATGTTAGAAGAAGAAGTTATTTTCCAATAATGATTTATGAAAATCCTAAATGGAATACGCAATTGCAACATTATTTGTAGTAATTCTAAATGCATAATCTTGAAAAGGGATTATTATTAGTTGAAGAGCTATTATGTATACTGATAGATCAAATAAATTTATATTATCATTGCATTGCTCACACTTACATTCCCACAGCAGTCATCAAAAATTGTGATCATAATGAATATAATTAAATTAATTATAAATTATTATGATCTTATAATCGTTAATTTTACTAAATTATCTAGAGCTACGGTTTCAGCTATCAAAGCACATATGAGTAGTTTGAAGAAACAGCTAGAAAAAGAAAGAAAGCAAAGGTAATATTGTAGATAAAGAAAATCTATTTTAAATAAAAATTGTATTAATAGAACGGACATTCAACAAAATAATAATAATCTACAAGATCAAATAAACATATTTCGAGGAGAACACATGAAATTTATGAGAGATATAAATTCTAAAATAATTGATAGCAAATCTGAACATTCTCGGTTAACATTATTGGTAATCATAAAATTTATTAATAATAATAATAATAATAATAATAATAATAATAATAATAATAATAATAATAATAATAATAATAATAATAATAATAATAATAATAATAATAATAATAATAATAATAATAATAATAATAATAATACTTTTGACCTTGAATTTAATATTAAAAGATCTATATGTACTCAGTATTGGAATGTTAATATTTGGTATTTATTTATTTTACAGTATCAGCAATTGAAAAAAAAAATTATGGAGGAATCAGATCAAGCGGAAAAGTTGAAGCTTTTAATTTCGAAAAATAAAGAAAATTTAACAAGAGAAGACACTGAATTAACAAATACCATCAGTCAATTAAATCGACAAATATTTGAAATGGAAAAGAATGAAAGTGAAAAACGTATACATTTGGAAGAAAATGAGCCAAATTTGAAAGAATTACAAATTTATCATGATAAACACATGAAAGATTATGAAAAAGTAAAAAAGGATTTAGTAGGTAATTATTAATGACATTTATTGAATTTTTTTTATTTATTCATCATATATATATTTTACTTCTGTGTTTTTCTCCAATATTTGACTTTTCTGACTCAATTTGTATCTCTTTTATAGCTTGTAATTTATTGGCACTTATCGATAATTTTCTGTTGCTTTTATTTTTTCAATTTCTACCTCCAATCAATCTTCGGCTAATTTCTCAGTTATCAACTTGTTGGGTTTCCGCTAATTCAAGTCGGTAACCTCTGACTCCTCGTGTCCTTTTAATCAAAACAATAAACTACCCAACGTATATTTGAATCACAAAAATATATTTCTCTCAACAATAAATAATCAATAACCAAAGTTCAAGTTTGACCGATTCTACGCTCGGTGTTGCTTTGACAAAAGATAATATTCACCTTTTTATTCCTTAGCTTCTCTTGACCAACTTTTCTCTTTTCAATTTGATATGATTCCTTTCCACTTTTTACGTATCTCCTATTCTATATTTTCTTTTCCCCTAAACTCCATAATTCGTCTTTTCCCTTTTCCTATCCTCGTTTGCTTTTAACCCTAGCTGAGGCAAAATGCCGATTATTTTGAATTTCGACTTTGCTTTTATACTAGAATAATCACTTTGATTAATCGGTTTTTGACCGGATTGTTCCTGTCTGACAATGGTTTGACAACCGGTTCCATGAACGTTGTTTGAACCATATCGTGATTAATTGGCTACCTTTGCTATTCCTTCGTAATAGTCCTAACTTTGTTTGTCTCCATTAATCATGCTGTCATGATAATGGCCTTCCGAAATTCTCATTTTGTTTACTTTTCATGTTAATCGAGCTCGGGTTTCCTTCATCTCTCGGGTTCTCCATTGGCTAGGGTTTTCTATTACCCTTTCAAACCATTTTCTGATAAATCCTAATCACGATCTTGTTGACCATTAGCTAATCTATACCTGTCCCGTTCTTCCGATTCAATTTCAAAAAATGTACAATTTATTGATTTTTTCGGATTTCCGGATTTTTGCCTTTCGCAACTGCTTTTGCTATTTCCTAATACTGTTTCATCATACTTTCCTTTACTATCAATTCTTTATTTCTCCTTATCATTCAACCTACATATTATTAAATTCATTTTAATTTACTGACCTCAACAAACTAACAAATTCCATTTAAGTGCATTTTTTCATTCTCTGACTTCTCTTGAATTGTTTGTTATCTCGGATAAGCTGTCGAAATAAGACAATTAAGAACGACCTTTTTGTATTTCATAGTTTAACTTTTATTATTTATTATAATTATTTATTATTTTCTCGGAATTCTGGAACGATATTGTACTCAATTTCATACCTTCCCCATCCCCCACTATTTTACTCATTTAACAATTTTTTAATTTTATTATTTCGATATCCCGAAAAAATTTATATTTACAAATATATTAATTTTATAAATAATGTAAGTTTGTCTTCAACTTTCGCCATTTTGAGGACTCTAAAGAATTTTAAGTTCCAAAACATTCATGCACTTCTTCTGCTTACTTATTTTCAGTTTGGTAAAATTTCTCAGTTTTTTTCTTTTTCTTCTTTTCTTATTGTTATTATTATTATTATTATTATTATTATTATTATTATTATTATTATTATTATTATTATTATTATTATTATTAAAATGCAAAATAAACTAGATTTTGAGATTTTTTTGTAACTAATTTTAAATATCCTAGCTTTGAAAAGCAGAAAAAGTGGATTTGATGATTCTATCACTCGTGCAACAAAAGCCTTTGAAAAAGAAAGTGCTACTCTTGTAAGTAACCTATTGAATAATAATAATGAAATTAATTATAATTAGTATTAGAATGAGAGTATTTTAAATATTTTGTTTATCCCTATCGATCTACTTATTGCATCTCAATAGCATGTGGTAACACCTGACCGATTGGTGTCCTTAACTGGTCAGCTAGTTGATTGTCTTTCATTTTATCATTTTACCTCTGACACTCTTATTTATTACTAAACTTCTTTCCGTGAATGAAAACATCATATCTTTATCATTTACTTTTATTGGTTAAAATGTCACAGCCTTCAAATGTTCACAACACTTCTGATACCGCGCCTAACGTTTACTGACGGAGGGTGATGATAACTGAGTCCATGAAATAGTTATGATTCATCTAAATCAGTGGTGGTTTAATGATGCGCGTTAAAAAATCATTGTTAACATCTATTTTAATATTTTCATTGGATTTTTTTATTCTAATTAAGCTAATTAATATATATTCATAAGTAGCTTGTTTACAGTTGTTTTTTTATTCCAATTCAATAGTTTATTATTTTTTAGTCTAATAATGAAGAGATTTTTACAACAAAGTACAAAAGATGATGAAAAAATAAATCGGTATGTCGCGACTTGAACAGGTTTGTCCATCACTGATCTAAATTAATAAACAGGAAGCCATTTCATTTTTGTTCTAACTGAAAAAGTGTACGTGATGAGTGATCAATTTTAATTACAGTTATTTTTAAGAAAGAGAACAAATTTTCAATTATTTCATCTAGTTAATATTTACATTTTCTTTAATGGTTTACTGTGTCGTAGACATCAATATAATCTTTCTTGGATAACTAAATGAGTTCAAAAAAAAGAAAAATAAAATATCTCAATAAAAACCCTAATTAACAAAAACAACAAATTTTAATTATCAGTCTCTACGCCCTTGATTAAGCATTATCTTACATACAGGTGTCCAGGCTCCTGTCTATCACGAAGAAATTCATTTGTTTCTTTTCTCTAAGCTACAGATTGATGTGAATGATCTTTGGACTGGTATTTAATGAATTTGACAGAGGACCCAAAAATCCAAACTGTGAACGACAATATGAAGTTGAAAACTCCAATTATCATCCCATCTAATCCCTAAATAATACTACCTTAAAAGTAGATAACCCTCTATTGAATCTTAACTAGAGAAAGAAAAGAAAATAGAAAAACATGAATGCGAGCTAGTCTTGGGTTTTCAGGGGCTGAAGCTTTCCGAAAAGACTACTTCTATTACTTCGTTATATGATACTATCCATCTCTTTTGCTTTGAATTGTACATAATGAATCTATTCGGCGCTAGCTGATTTGGGTTGAACCTCAGATAAGCGACTATTTCCTGGCATTATTCGCACTCTCTGTCTGGTGTAAAGGATCATTTAAAATACAAATAACCCACCACAACTTTATCCATATCAAATATATAATTTGTGAGAAAATAATTTGACAGTTTCCGCTTTCAGATTTATCTTTATTGCGATTAGTCAATCTATTACTTTATCTTTAGGATGGCTGAATTTATGTTAACGGGATTCATATTTATTAAATTATTTTGATTCCGAATCGCTATTTTTTCCCAGCAATGTACATGAAAAACTTTTATCTACTATCTTTTACGATGCCTTTAATTTTATATATTCGTAACACTAGATTTATGGGTAAAAATAGCCGTAAAATAGATATACCTAATTCGATATGCGAAATGAGGAAGTCGGTAGATGGGAGTAATTAATATTTACCTATATTTCATGACGTAGCTAAAAACCAACATATGTATAAATCAGTATCATATATATGTAATAGCAATAGAATTTTAAATGAGTCAAATTGGCACAGTCCGTAAATCAAGTGTTAAATTACTGAAACAGTGGCAACAGATTAAGTAACAGGAATACGCCGGTAACTCAGCGTGTTTTTACAGTAGGCGGCCAAGATAGTCTAGAGTATAATCCACTTTTACTTTTAGCTATCTCAGGCTAAACCTTTAAATCAAGATATATTTTCTAGTCTGAAGTTAATTCCTTATTAATTGGTAAAATATATATCCTAAATTCTATATGGAAACCTAACGGTTAATTCCGTGTATAACTTCTCCTAAATGGAAACATGATTGTACAGAGACCACTTGAATATTTTACTATAAAAGAAAGTTCTGAAAAGTTGCGTCAAAAACGAAATTGCCATAAAAAAATAGTAGAATGATGATATTTAAATTGATAAGCTTATTTGAAATCCTACAAAATAAAATTAAAATAATTTTTTTATATAGTAACAATCGTAATAATGACGTACAATAATACAATTGCTTTTATACCATTTTTATAATTTTTTATAATTTTTTTATATAGTAACAATCGTAATAATGACGTACAATAATACAATTGCTTTTATACCATTTTTATCAGTGTTTAGATGTAATTATGTTGATAGATTTAGAATAATCGGTTAGTCTATTAGAAGCGGCTAGAACATCTTCTAAATTTATTTTTAAGCCAGGTTCAAAAGATAACGCCAAAATTCCAAGTATTTATTTAATGTAATATTGTATAATTTTCAAACATATTTTCAGCGTTGAATAAAATATTTTCAAAACCATTTATATTAAAATTTCGATATTTAAAATATATTTATTTAAAAATTATTTACTAATAAAACTTCTTTTAAAAACTTTTTCTATTTAAAAATTTCAATTTAAAAAATTCAATTTAAAAATTATTTTAAGTTATTTTAATAGTCCATTATTTATCATTTAAAATTATCTTAATAAATCATTGAAATATTTAATTCTCAGCTGAAAACATCTCACATAGTCGATTACTAATCGGTTATATTGAAATGTTCTAAAATTTACTTCTGTTTTATTCAAAAAGTGGAGATAAAAAGGTAGGTACTAAAACAATAGAATAATTTTATAATACAATTCAAACGATTTCTAATTTTGTTCTTAAAATTTCCAGAAATAAAGAGGTCGCGTTCATTATTTATCGAAGTCACTAGGGCTTGATAAAGATTTTTCAACTGTTTTGTTCTTTAACTAGTTCCTATAATCTATAATCTTAAAATCTTTTTTGAGGTTGTACGACGTATCTGGTTTTGGAACTATCAAAAAGAATCAATAGTTTTTTGCATTTTTGTATATTAAGATTAAGATCCAGATTCACCCGATTCTTTTTCAATATTTTATACTTGTTGTTATGTTATATTAATTTTTCCAAATTTAAATATTTCTTTATTATATTTCACAACTTGTATGAGCTTTCAAAATATATGTCAAAGATTCATTTAGTTTGGAATAAGTAAAATTTTTCAAAAAATGCAATCGAGAAATTAGACCCTTATTTAGAGGCTTTTTTATTATTTCAAACAAATTAAGTGACATTTCCGTATTTCTATCCTTTAACCTTTTGTAAAAAGTTTTTCCCAATTCATTTACTCCAAGTTCCATCGGCTCAAGAATTAATGGCGTTTCTTGCAATATTTTGATGTGTTCATTAATGATTTTGGTGGTACGAATTTCATCTAATGCTTTATTAGTGCAATCCTTTACCCTTATAAAGTGCATAATCATTGCAGCTTGAGAATTCCATCTAGTTCTGCAATTTAATAGCATGCACAAAAGTCTCACGCATCGTATTAAGTATTTATATTTCTTATTTTTCCTTTTTCTAGGGAATGTTTTTCTAATTATGCATTATTTATGAAATTTGAATTTGTCAATATTTTTTTTAATATTTTTTAAATAATCATTTCTTCTTTTTAGCGTTAAAATATTTGTTTTTCATGTTTTGTTTGTGAGTGTCATTTCGGAATATTCCTAGTATCTGTCTTCTTGGTTTCATTTTAATAATTTTGCACATGATATTAAATATGTCAAAATACAAAATTATTTGCAAATCTTCAAAGTAGTTTATTATTTAATAATTAGAAAAAGTTAGAAGAGGATAAAAAATTGAAAGAAGAAAAATTGGATATCCAAATGCAAGATGAAGCAAAAAATAGAAGTGATATTGAAAAAAATATTTACATAAGTGGATGTAAGATCTCGACTGTTAAAGAGGAAATATGCAGACTTCAGCATGTAATATTTACATTTTATGTACATATATGTATTTTGAATTAGGAAATAAATAAAATGAATCAAAAAATCAACTTACTTCGAATTAATTGGGAGCAAGCTATTCATGTAACTAGTAGTATCAAACAAGAAATAACTGGGCAAAAATGTTTACTTATTATTTTAAAATTTAATTATTATATATCCCATAGTAAAATTACAGGATAGTTGGGATAAAGATCGGACAATGGAAAATACTTTCAAAGATGATGAGATTTCCGTCATGGGACGATTGAAAGAATTATTAAAAAGTACAGAAACTCGTCAGGTTTTGATTGCGGACATATCTGACAAATTATTTGTTGAAATCAACCAATTTGATCAATTTCTGAACGTTATGGCCACAATTTCTCCAAGAAAACATTTGGAGTTAGATAAAGTTAAAATACAGAAATTGGTCGACTCTTTATAATGATTTTTTAACTTTTTAGAAAATATCTCATTGCTATTTTGATTATATTAAATAAGAATTGATTTAATATTTATTTATATTTTGTTTAAATGAATGACTCAAAAATTTTTATTTTTAGTTTTTTATCAAAATTTAAAAATTCAAGTAGTTTTTCACTTAATTAAACATTCCAGCTTGTTGAACAGATTGCATGTCACATATTAATTATTATTTGGTTTAATATTAAAATTAGTTATGAAGAATCTCGATTAAAATATTTGATTAAGTTTCATTCTTTAAACATCATTTCTGAGCGGGAATCAGAGCTTTGTAATTGGTCAATATATGCCTAAGTTTTTGACATGTATAGGTATATTATTAGAGGATAAAATTGTTTACTTTGTGCATTTCTTTAACTAGTTCTGAAGGACGGTAAAATGGACTTTGTACTTTTGGTAAATTATATTTTCAGTAACATCATTTTTATTTTTCCTTCTTCATCTTTAGTCTGTTTTCCTTTTATCTTCATTTTATTTTTGACTATTATATTTTCTTACAAATATTTTATACAGCACATAATTTTTAATGAATAGAAACAGAATAACTCCTTTTTAAATATTTTCTGTTTACTATAAAGTTTTGGCATTGCCGATTTCAAGTGTCCTACATATTTGTGTTAAATATAAAATATTGATCTATAGTTAGAATGGAAATGAACGAAATCGTCACTTTCGTTGTCTTAAACCAATACTGTAATTAATATTGGGTCCAAACCGATTACAGCAATTACCCCACGTAAGTTTATTCACGTGCGCAAAATAGTAATCTAAAAATGTATTAAAAATAAAATTATCTTATTTGGAACTCATTGTAGCAGTTCTTGGACTGTCATCAAATCTTTCTACGAAATTATTAGAGTAATTTCAAATCACTCCTTGAAATTTAAAGGAACTGATATTACGGAATTTATTGAAATTAATATGTTGTTTAAATAAATATCTACAAATTCAATCATCAATTATGTATTACACAAGACAAAGAGAAAAGAAAATCACAGATAATAACATTCAGGAAATTTCTGTAAATTAAACCGTTTACCTTTTCGATCCAACTCATTCTTCAATTTATCAATTATTTGATGATCATTCGTCAGTTAAACTCAGAAAATTGAAAGCACTCATTCAAACGTTTCAAATTCATTATTTCGGTTCCATTTACCAATGTGATTGGATAGACCTTTTCGTTGAAGGTTTGAAGAGAATGATTTCTAATAATAATAATTTCGAAATTCAAATAAATGCAAGTAAATTATTTTCCGTTTTCATTATTCAAATAACAAATGATGCTAATAATCAATTTATTGAAATGGTCACCAAATTCTTTCAACCAAGCATTGATGATCCAAGCATCCAATCAAATATTCGATCAACGGCAATCGAAATCCTGACTACTGCATATTGTGTAATAATCAATCTCCTTTCAACTCAATTGTTCGACTTATGGAAACGATTGAGAATATACTAAGGAATTCCATTAAAACAAATGACAAAGAAATTAACAATTTCTATTCGTCTGCCATAAAATGTTGGAGTTTATTATTCACTATTATACCATCGAATCTATTAGAAAAAGTCGCTACAGTAATTTTATCATTGTCAACTAATCTGTTGGGAAATAATAATTTCATAGTTAGAATAGAGATAGGTCAATGTTTGGCATTGGTTTTTGAAAGATTATCAAATGAAATCGATGATAAAAGCCTCATCTTTGACCATTATGACATAATTCTTAGGGAAATTGAAACTCTATCAGAAGATAAGTCGAAATTAAGAAACAGGAACGAGAAATTAAAACAAAGAAATGAGTTTCGAGAAATATTTCAATCAAATCAATTTCAACAACAGGAAGTTCATTTTGGAAAAGAAATTTTAACAATATCAAACCGAGTTGAAAATTGTCGATATGAATTTTTTCGAAATATTTTAAAAGCGGAACAAATGTACATTTACAATCAAATGTGACTTTGAGAAAAATATTTCAATTTGGTGAAAGAATTGAAAAAGAAAATCCATTAATTTTGTTTCCTAAAATTTCAAAACGAGAAAAGAAATTGAAAAATAAACGAAACGAAAAATTCAATGATTTAAGAAAACGAAATAATTCTAAACATTATAATAATGAGAGAGAATGAAATATTTCTAGATAAATTTGCCTGTAACTATCATATTTCCCCAAATATTATAAGCCCTATTTAATTTTTAAAGAAATCAATCGTATCAGACTATACCATTTTAAAAAAAATACATTAATTTTACAAATAAAAACAAAATTATTTCTAAATTAATTTTCATTTATTAAAAATTAATTAATCATAAATTGAGTTGATTATATAAAACAAATTTCATGGGAAAGTTTTTAAATTTAAATGATCGATGAGAATCCACGGTTAATCGAAGCGATTTCCTTCATTCAGATTGCCCAATTTAGCTTACAGAGTTATTCAAAACTATATATTCATTTATTCAAAACTATATATTCATTTATTCAAAACTATATATTCATTTATTCAAAACTATATATTCATCTATTCAAAACTATATATCCATTTACTCAAAGGTATGATGAAATAATTAATATAACTCTGTAATTAAAGCGTGCTGTACATGTGGAGTTACCGACAGTGATGTTTTTGCTTGTTTATATCTGATGAGGATTAATATAATATGCTTCTAATTGCTGTTTTGTTATCCAACAAGAACTTTCTATTATTCGGGTTTCTAAAGTAATTTTTTTATTTATAGTTTAAATAAAGTTTCAATATTATTGAATCTTTGTTGTTAATTAAGAATAAAGTTTAAAGTTTTAATAATTTTACTATAATTTATGTAAACTAGATATTATATTTCTACTTACTATGTAATCACGACATCGGGTAAAATAATTTTTACAACACAGAATTTTGAATGAACAGAAACGGGTTAACTCTCCTTTAAAAGTTCGGGAGATAAGGTAATTATTTGTCAAGTAACAAATACACAACTCATTGATATTTCTTTAAGAATTATTTAAAATAAAATTTATCTAGAAAATAATCACGATTTGTAGAGAGCATTCAGAAACGAGATAAAAGTTTTTCAATATATTTTAGTCACAGCTTAATTTGGCGTTATATATGCATGAAGTAAACAAATTGAAATTACAAAACACCTAAACAATTTCTTAATTTTCTGATGTTGAAGAGAATTTGTAAAAGAAGAAATGACAATCAAATTCATTTCCATAAATTGTCGAAGACTACTACTGCAAACGGCATACGAGACCAACATATTCAATCCTTGATCTTTTATAAATGCAACTAAAATTATAGATTTTAAATTAGTTTATTAATATAACCAGAACTCGCTAGAATGATTATTTCCACGTAGTCTAGACTAGCCCTTTGAAGACCGGCTTTTTTTTAAATTTATTTAAATTTTTTAATTTTATTTTTTTTATAAATATTTTATTTATTTCATTAAAAACTGGAAAAAAAAATTAATTTTATAATTTTTAAAATAAAATTTATTTACATGAATATAAATATTTGTGTCAACTATGTGATGTTCCATTATGCATTGTACCATGTTTCAAAGATTATCACACAAAAGTAAATTTATAATAACCATATTTATTGATAAAAATAAAATAGTTTATTTCTCGATTGAATTTTTTGTCTTTTTTTATTTTTACACATTGATTCGTAGTTTTTAGAAAAAAAATTTCTTGAAAAAAATCATTCGTTTTGTTTAGTTTTATAAAAATGTGATTTTCATTATAGTTTGATTTATTTTAGTTTTTAGCTAATATTATGTAAACAGTGTGTTTTATGAAATTTTTTTATTTGAAAAAAATTTTCTTTTTTAATTTTATATAAGAAAAACCACATTTGATATTTTTAGAACTAGTTTGCCACTATAGTGGCGGCCGGCCCTCAAAGGGCTAGTAATATTAAAAGCAGCGCTTCTTTTCTGGGAAACATATCTGTAGTATTATCATTGTATTACTAAACGTATCCGTGTTATTACTATTATATAACATAATAGTAATAACACATAGGAAGCACGGAGTTATGATTCACTCACTTTGGCGTACGACTACTACTTTTAATTTGATTGTAGTTGACTATTTGAAATGTCAGAAATAGAAATATGACAAAAAAACCAAAACATATGTCAATTTTTTAAAATCATTCACCGAAAAAAGGTGCCGGAGCGTTCCATCAGAAAAAAGCACTGATTAATATTATTAGTGAAAACAACTTTGTAAAAAATTAATTTTCTTTTACCAAAACAGAAATATTACGGAACGGTTCCAAAGTAGAGGCAAATTTAAATTCCTGCTCGAAACTTCATTAAAGTTTATATTAACATTGCAAGATATTTAAAAATATAAATTTTTAATGAAAAATTAAAAACAATAATTTTTATTTATCAACTACAACAATTGATTCATTTATAAAATAAATTCAGATTCATTCAACATTATCCACCTGGACTTTAATGTGAGACTCAGCTGTATGATCTAAATGATTGAAATTAACTAGAAAAAAGATATATAGTCAAATATTATCGGTTTCATTATGTGTTTAGTTTTTTATTCATTTTCCTAATTCAAATTAGTATTTTTTACGCAAACTACAAATTTCATTGATCCATTAAAAATGTTCGTGTACAAACTAGGAAAATATCGGAAATGTAGCTTTTTGTTTAAAATATGATCATCACAAATTAACTTTTACATTTCAAGGAATTACATTATATATTTACACTGTCTTTCGAACATTTGAATCTTTTTAAATTCCCAAACAAGAAGCAAAGGAAAATATTGTTGATACGGAAATTTATTATAGAAGGTATTTAATTAAATTTTCAACTCATCAAAGTTTACATTGTAGGATCTGATGAATGGTAACACGTAAATCATTGATGTATATGAGGGGGAATACGATGACTTTTTGTAAACTTTTTTATAATTTTCTTGGGGTTGTTAAATATAAAATTATATAATTCCATGTAATCAAGAAGGGAACATTGGAAAATTCAAAATCAAAAGTTCAACAAATCATCGAATTAAAATCTGAAAAATGGATCAGATGCAAATGAGATGATCTAGAAGATTATGACGAGAATGGATTTATCAGAATATGTTCAAAAAAGGTTGAAATTCAAGGAAATATATAAAAAAATATAAAATCGTTAATTAATTAGGGGAAACCCGAGCTAGGTAAACAGAATAAGAAATAAACAAAGGACATATTAGATGTTGGAAAACCATTATCATGACTGCATGAGTAATGGGAAAACGGAAAAACTAATGCACTGTGGGACAATTGATTATTTCCATCAATGACGAGAAAATGAAAACGGCTGAAAGGTAAAGATTTCCAGATAAGACACCGAAATCGGTGGAAAATTTTCGTCCAATTAGCAAACAAATTCTAGTTAAACGTTCTAGTTAAATTCTAATTAAGCGTTGTAATAATTATAATAATAATAATAATAATAATAATAATAATAATAATAATAATAATAATAATAATATTAATAATAAATAATAATAATAATAATAATAATAATAATAATAATAATAATAATAATAATAATAATAATAATAATAATAATAATAATAATAATAATAATAATAATAATAATAATAATAATAATAATAATAATAATAATAATAATAATAAAATAATAATATTAATAATAATATTAATAATAAATAATAATAATAATAATAATAATAATAATAATAATAATAATAATAATAATAATAATAATAATAATAATAATAATAACAATAATAATAATAATAATAATAATAATAATAATAATAATAATAATAATAATAATAATAATAATAATAAAAATAATAATATTAATAATAATATTAATAATAAATAATAATAATAATAATAATAATAATAATAATAATAATAATAATAATAATAATAATAATAATAATAATAATAATAATATTAATAATAATAATAATAATAATAAATAATAATAATAATAATAATAATAACAATAATAATAATAATAACAATCCAATTTATCATATTTAGAAATATAATTACAGTAGAAATAGTAATAAAGGGTATCTTAGGTTTTTTTAAACAATAATTTTTATAACAATGTGAAAGAGGCGTATTCTATTATTTTATAAGGATATATAATCAAAATCAATGGAAAGTTTTTTCAATCTCTACGAATCCAATGTAAAAGGAAATTAATCGATAATTTTCGAAAATAATTCTATGTTCAATTGAACTAAATTTAATAATTATTATTTGATATAATTTGGATCAAGAAAGTCTATGAAAAAATAATTCCCAACTCTAATACCAATCAATTTACTGACCTTTTGAAAAATTATCCAGTGGCATTGAAATTGATCCGACTTGTACATTTAGAGGAGGCATTCCGGGAATAATTATATTCGTAGATACCGGAGGAAAATGAGACTGGTTATCATGAGAGCTGAAATCAATAATGCTAGTGTTATCCAATGACAAATTCTTTATTGCGTTCTCTGGTAAGGGCTGAGGTGGAATCGGCATTGCAAAAGGATGAGATTGCATTTGAGGTTCCATATTAAAGTATTTATTGTCTTTTAATGCTTTATCATCAGTTAAGGCTATCTGAAAACAAACGATCGTAGTTCATATATAAATAGTGATCACTTATTATAATGTTAGGATTTGGTTGGGTTGTGCTGGTGCTAGCTAACTTTGACTGGGATATTATAAATAATACTATCTTTAGGAAATAGTTGTTTAATAATAATAATTAATATTAATATAGTAATTATAAGTATATATTATAGTAATTTAGATATTATATATATATATATATATATATATATATATATATATATATGGAGGTCAAATTAGAGACCGAAGTAGATATGAGCAGTGTGCTTTTTTACGGAGCGCTCCGGAATGGCGTTTCGGCACCTTTTTTCGCTGAATGATTTTAAAAAATTGACATATGTTCTGGTTTTTTTGTCATATTTCTATTTCTGACATTTCAAATAGTCAATTACAATCAAATTAAAAGTAGTAGTCGTACGCCAAAGCGAGTGAATCATAACTCCGTGCTTCCTATTATTACTATTATATAAAACACGCTCATGGTAAATATACGCCATTAATATACTACGTCATTACTAATAACTAATAAGTGTATATTTTGTGTCCTGCATAATTATTTTATTTGTTAGCTAATTTCAGCGTCATTTTTTTGCATATAAAGGATAGTACAGATACGTTCCGGCACCTTTTTTCCAGAAAAAAGCACTGGATATAAGTAATAAATTTTTGATTAGAATTACAACATTAACTAAAGTGATTGTAGAGAACCAATAAACATAACGGAATTTAGAAAATAATTTGTGATTTGTAAAACCATAGAAAACGAAGTATAATATTCGAGTCCAACAGATAACTCCATTTTACGACAAGATATGGATTAGGTATCAATAGTTAATTTACCTTACTAATTATAAATTCTTATAAATTTTATCAAATCTGATTAAATTATTTGTAACAGTTTCTAAGAGAACCAATTGTAAAAATTTTTCATAGTAATATAATCAGGGGGTAAGTGACTTAAGAAAGCGTTGCTATCGGCTTCTTAGTAGTAATCGATTGCGTAAATTTTGGGTATCCCTAATCTCTCAATACTCACCTTAGAGCGATCCTGTAGATAAAAATAGAATCCAACCGATATCTCTCTTCAGATAATAGTAACAGCTTTTATTATTGTTCAAATCATATTTGTTCAAATTATATTACGCGCAGAATCTTTTGGAGTCACATTCAATTGTGTTAAACATATTGGAAACATTTATAAGCATCTCTTAAAGGAAAGAGCTACAAGTGAATTTCGATTTTTCGACATCCCTAAATCATCAGCGTCAAAAATAAATCAATTACATTCAATGGTTCGACATTTTAATTTAAAACCATTTCATTCGGGAAAAAATAAAAATAAAATATTGAGCTCTAGAGAACAAGCTAACTTATAAAGAGTTGAGTTTTATGTATGAACTCTCCGCTCGATGGTTCATCATGGTATTTTAGGTGGGCGAACGATCATGCTGTCGAATCATAAAATGTCGAACCATCGAAATCTACTAGTATCTGCATATCTTGCATTTTATATCTTTGAAGTTTTGAGATACTTTTTGTTGAACATAGGACATCAGAAAAGCCATTTCATATACTAACCTCCATTTCGTAAAAACCTAAATTTCTTTGAATTAAGCTTTACACAAATCGGATTTCTAATAATTCTAAAATTTTTCATTGGCGATTGAGTTATCAGAAGTTGATTTGATTTTGTAAATTTCACTTAAATTTTTTTGATAAATTCTCCGATAGATGTTTATTTTAACACGTGTAATTGAAAAAGAAGTTAGAACTGAATTTTACTTTCTAATTTTTAAGATTTGGCTATATTTATGAATTTTATAAAGAAAATTTTATAAATATTTATTTAGATTTAATAATGAAGTTTGATATTTTGTAGGTAACAGCCTCAGTAATGTCAATTACTATTAAAAAGAAATAATTAAAGTTTTGCGTTCGAAAAATGAAGTATAGATTCAGCATTGAATTTG
>CAUHTR010007498.1:17540-53777 GCA_959609185.1 Schmidtea polychroa | reverse complement strand
CGTCAAATACTGATCTTCTTCAATGGCATGATCACTTGTTAAAAGAAGAAACATTTAAAGTGGCACTAACTATTTTTTGCAAGTTTTTACGATTCATGCACTGATTGATGCATTTACAATGCCGCTCGTTTATGTCCCACTTCCTAATAACTCTGAAAATGATTATATATGAATCCTACTAAAGCAGAAGTAATTTAAGTCAACTCTAGATCCGACTAGTAGTATGTCAGACTTCTAAGAAACAAGCCAAAATACATGTTCAGTAGTCTTTCCTGGATCAGGATTGTTTGAATAATCGTTTGTTTCATCCTGGGAATAATCGTTTAATGATATAAGTAAATTTGAATATTTAGGAAGGGTCGCACACAATATTGACATTTCCAGAAAAGTAATCAATATCTTATAATTGTTAAATAAAACTAATAAAAATACAAATTTAATAATTAAAATATTTCTCTGGGTCCCCATCATTGCGGGCTTGTGTGTCTCTGCGTTACGCAATGGATTAGAAAATACTTTAATTAGTCGATTTTAGGAAATTATTAATGAAAACTTACATTCGACTTATCTTCTTATGTATGACAAATTAAATTTTGATATTTTAATTTAATTCTAATTTTATATTTTGATTATTTCTAAATATTTAATATAAATAATGATTAAAACTTGATTATATGTCAATTAGCGTTTATGACTTTTCCAGAACTAAATTATTATTATAATTAAAAGATAAAGTTAGCATAATCAAATTAATATAAATGCAGTATTAAATATAACATAATATAAATTTAAATATTAAAATATTAATATTATTAAAAAACTTTTAACTAAATAAAATTGCAAAATCATATTAATAAATAAAAGATGAAAATTAAAAATTTGTGTTTAAATAATATTAAACAACAGCAGAATTTAATTGTGTAATAGAAATATATTATTTGTATTATATGGTGTCACAGTGCTTTTTCCAAGGAATTACTAAAAACTACGATTTTTCATAGTAAAGACGATTTGACAAAGCATATTGCAGATATCGAAACAGGTAATGAAAGATGAGATGAAAATTCGAAATTTGTGAGAGTCATTAGAATAAAACGCTAGGAAGGAGTTTATGTAAGTACCAGGCTATACGAATTTTATAAAAAAATTAAGTTAATTTTTTATGGATATATAGGGCTAAAGGAACAAAAATTTTCTCCATTTTTGGGTTATTGGGAATTAATTAGGGTGACTTATTCTTAAGGGAGTTTATAATAAAACTACGAGTGGAATTATTTTAAAGAAAGCCTGATTTAAATGAGGACGATATTGGAAAAATAATAAAAAGGCAAATATATAGAGGCCCATGTACAGTAATTTATACAATGTTGAATTATAAAGGAAAATAATCTGAGAAATGAAAGGCCGGTAAAATTATTTTCAGGCTCCAGACAAGAAATGGGAATTTCTATATATACTTCAATTACCAGAAATAAAAACCAAGAACTGGACTAGATCAAGTCAGAAGAAAACCAATTAGATACAGATAAAAATTCGTGTCCAGAGTAGGACGTTGTGTTTAAATAATATTATAAAACGGCAGAATTTAATTGTGTAATATAATATATTATTTTAAAGAGTTTATTTTTAGTTTTTAAAGGAAAGGAATCAAAATATAAGAGAGTAGTATATCTCAAATGAGTAGGTGAAAGAATGAAGACATAAAAATGTGTACAAATATTTTTTAATTAATAAAAAAGTAAAGTAAAACTTAATAAGAGAAAGTAAACATATGGAGTGACAAACAAAAGTTTGAAAACTTATCATGACAGAATGGAATCCCAACCAAGGAGAATGAAATTGAGATAGTGTAATACAATATAGTGTAAAATAGAAATAAGACAAATCATTAATTTACATCGCTTTATAAGAAACTGAGAACTATTATAAATTGGATGTAATTGTACTGAGTCTTAGAAATAAATTAATTGTTCACAAATAAACCTATATAAAAAGCTATCTTCAAAATGCATTATCTAGTTATGATTAATAGGGTTCATGAATAAATTTAATGAGATGACAAAGGATATATAATTTATTTAGATATAATTCATAAAATTAAAAACTAAATTAAAAAAATTTATTTCATACAAAAAATTTTAATTTAACATTGTAAATTGTGTTATTATTTATCATTACCGTCAAATATTAGCCGTCCAAATTTTTTTTTCTAATTGGCCGAGTTGTTTGATAGTCCTTGTACGAAAGACGCGTTATAAGAGAACAGTCCCAATATTCACTGCGTGTTAAATGGAAATCGCGTTATAAAAATACCGTGTTTTCTGAGAGTTGACAGTATTAATACTTATTTTATTCTGTTAATAACATTTGAGGAGATTAATTGAGGGAAATTCTTTATTAATATGATTTAATCATTTGATTTTTCCAATCTAAATATTCATAAAATTGACTTAACCTTAAGCAAGGGTTAAAAAGAAACCAATTGAAGAAAAGTAATTTATATTAAAACGATTTTTAGAAAAAGTATAAATAGAAATATAGGAAATTTGTGTTCATTGAAGTGAGTAAATGCTTTGTTTTTTGTAGATTTGTTAAAGAAAACCAGGAATCAAACATTTTATCAACCGCTATATTTTCAAATATGAAGCAAAATATTTCAATAAATAAATATCATTTTATTTTATAAATTATTTCTTTAAGAATGTGAGAATAAGAGCAAATTAATAAATAATATATTAATTTTAATTTAATTTAAACAGTTAAGGAAATCATTATTGATAATGCAAATTTTATTATTTAGAAATTCGTGGTGTAGTGCCTGAAACATGCATACTTAATTCTATTTAATTTTATTAAGTTTTTTTAATTTTTTAAATTAAAATTACAAATGCTTTATTGATGAAATAAATAAAAATTACGTTGTTTAAATATTATCGTATAACACTTTGTTTTTTGAACTGATCAAAAGAAAATATAAATGTATTCAAAACTCACGAATCGTAACAATTTGTGGAACATCGTACCACTTCACCTCAATATCAAATGTATAATTGCATCAACATCAATCCTTTTGTTCATCATATATTTCTGTCTCATCAGTGTTCAAAGTTCACCTAATGGAAATATCAGTTCGCATTTCAAATTTTAAAAAGAAAGACCAGTTCATTGTTTTCGACCAATATCGAGTTTAGTTCGTGAAAATCTTCTCTATGCACAGATTTTACATTAAGTTGTGGAAACTTGTATTCTTTTGCCAATCTCAGTCGTAGAAATGGAACAAATACGAATCACAGCTCTTACTTCGGATTGCATATCTCCAAAACTATATTGTATCCGTTGATGAATATGTTTTTAATGCTTCTTATTATTCTTATGTTCTTACATGTGGTGCTGTTTTATTAAATTAGGCAATGGCACATTTTGTATTTAAATAAATTTAAATAATCTAGGTCTTATTTTTAAAAAGAACAATTTGAAAAAAAACTTTCCACCAACGAACTAATGCAAACTTTATAAGAATTGGAAATTACAAAATGAAAATAACAAAAATTTGAAAATACTTCGTTGATCAAATATTTTAAATTTCTATTTCCTTAATTTTCAGATGAAAATAAATCACTAGATTTGGTTTTAAATTAAATTTATTGTTCTAATTATTTTTGGCTTGCATTTAAATCAAAATATAATTGAAATTTTGTCTTAATAAATATAATTATGAAAATATAATATTTACAATTATTGCAATTTTATTAAATCCATTATTACAGTCATTTAAGAAAATCTAAAATATTTCTCAAAATCAAACCTTCACGCTTGATTTCAGTCAGATTTATCGGCTCGCTTTGAATAATTTCACGACGCAACTGACGGTACTTTTATTTAAAATTTGTAATTATAGTAAAGGTTTAAGAAATTTTAATAAAAACATTAATTTAATTAAAATTATGAATAAAAATCTTTTCACGTTTTTCGAGGTAAAATAAAAATTACCAGTTCTGACTTGAGTAGTGTAGTAGATTGTTGTAATTTTTATCGTTATTGCTGTTTTCAACAATATCTCAATTAGGTTTTGTTTTTTATGGTCATCATCGTTCCCGTACGAAAGGAAATTTAAAAAACTATAGCGATAATTTACTATAGTAAATTGAAAGAAAAAAAACCAATAATACATTAGGAACAATAAAATTTTAATAATTCAACGCTGTTTGAAAATCTTCCATTTAAATAGACTGTTTCAAAATTTCAAATTCAAATCCATTCAATTCAAAGGCAGTGCCGGAAATTGGTGAGTATCAAAAAACATCGATACATTTATATTGATATCTTCAAGCTCTCTTTTTAAAAATACAATGGTAAAAATAATCAGTGGTGAAATTGAAATATATATATTCTATTGAAATAAATAAAATTTTAGGATGAAAGAAAATTACATGCATTCATTTTCCTAAATTTTCATTATCAATATATTTTCTTCTAATAAATTCTTTTCCTTCAGTTTGTACCGTTATAATGCAAAAAGAATTAACAATTGTCTTTTGATGCAAAACTATTTGAAAATATTATCAATTTGTTTATCTAAAGTAAATGCTATAATTATCTATTAATGAAGTCATTCAAAAATATCATGTAAATAATAGAAAAATTTCATTCATTTATTTTTCTCTAAATAATTCAATTTTAATGATGTTTTAGAATTTTTTATTAAATTTCTACAGATGTTTATTTTTGTAGTTTCTCAAGCTATAATATACTTATCATTGTTTCATCTTTTCACTTTTCTTCGGGAAAAAGTTTCAATTGAAATCATGGAATATGAATTTTTTGTAAGATGTTTTTCAGGCTTTAGTAACTTTCATACAGTTCGGTATTTCAGTATAACTTAAGTAGTATTTTCCAAAACAGAATAAGGAAAATACCAATTACCAATTATTATACCGCGTTGCAAAATATAAAACTTTATTGAATGTATTTACATCCAAAAGAATTAGTGATTACTGTTAACAAATTATTGTCCATATTTTTTATCAAATTTTGGAAATTTCACATTCTTAATTATAGTCTGATTATCTACGTGGATTTTAATGAAAGTATTTTTAAAAAAAGTTATTTTTCATTGTTAAATTTATTAAATAATTAAATAAATATTATCAAGATTTAAAAATTTATTAAACCGCACCCCAATAATTTCCTCTTTTCTCAAATTTTATTTAAAGAAAACTTAATATGTTAAAAATGATTTAACAAATATTTAACAACACTTATTAAAATTAAGCTATTAAAACTCAATAATTTCTTTTTTCGTTTTACTAAAATGAGAGTGTACTTCGAGTACTAGTATCGAAAACATTTTTCAAGTCCATTTAAAAAATTATGTTTTTAAAAATGGATGTTTTTAGGTGGTTATTTTTATCACTATATGCATGTTTTTTTTATTATAGAAATTACATAAGTTTGAGTTTGTATGTTTTATTAATTTTTTCTACTCATTTTTGAAACCTATTATACACCCATTTACACGAAAAAAACTTTTATAATATAAAATAATTTTTATAAACTTATCGATAAAAAACACAAACTTACCTGTGTGTTAAATTTTAACGTTGCATAAAAACGTTTATATAGAAATTGATGTGGTAGAAAAAATAAAATGAACACACAAACACAACAAATAGTAAAAATGGCATGAATATTTTCAATATGTAGAAATGTTTGATCGAATATTGTTTAGAAAAAGTGGAGAATTATAATTAAGACTTCGTATAAAAAGATTAAACAGAAAATGATAAAGATGAATTACATTTTAAACGGCTATTAGGAATATCAAAATATCTCTATTATTTACAAGTTTGGAGAGAAAACTTAAAATCAACTTAAAAATCTAGAAACAATATTTAATAAATTAAAACTTATTTTCAATTGTAAAAAACCAAATAAAAAACAAATTCCTAATTTTAAATGAAATAATTGATGACAAATTATGAGTCACCGATAGATGTGCACAAAAGTTTTTGTTCCGTGCAAACAGGTGTAAATTGTAGGTGTAGTTGCTTAAAAACTTTCAACCCACAGACGAGTTTGTATGTTTCTTATAATATAATTTATTAATTATTTTTTATATTATATCATATTTTCTAAACTGCAACGCATTGTAATTACAGTCTTAAATTGTTTTGAATACTAAAGATCGATGATGATATAAATTTATCATTGAAATAAATTTTGATTTTGGATAAACTTTTATGACTTCAGAAATTAATAATTGCAATATTAATGCAACTGGTCAACTGTTTAAAGGCATTCTCTAATTATGTATGTTTAGTTGTAATAATTTTCATATTAATATTTTTAACACTATATATAAAAACAAAGTATAAGGTACGTGATATTTCGGCTTAGACTTTATCAAGTGTATATGTATTTCTTTCCCTAATTAGCAGTGTGACTTTGCTTTGAATTGGGACACGATTTTCCTTTGGAGAATGTAGCTATTGTGTATAACTGTTATATCAGAGGCATAAACAAAAATAATTTATTTATTTTTATCATTTTTATGATAAGAAAGTGTTGGCAGTCTTTGAAGTTCATTCTTTTCTCTCTAAATTATTTGAATCTTACATGGTCAAACTTGAGTTTTACAATGGTAATAGGTAAGTTAAATTTTTCTAATTTTTCGATATAATTTATTGACTTGTTGCATAAAAATCTTTAAATGTATCTTTTATAGAAATTACGTTACCTTAAAATAACAGTTAATTTGTCGAAATATATCACAAATAAATTTTTTATTTAAATAAGTTTTTTATTTTTAAAATTCTTTTAGTTTTTATTTAAATTTCTTATTTATATATGTATAAATTAATATTTCCATTGATATTCATTAATATTCCATGGTCTAAAATAGCCTAAAAATGTATTGGATATTCGAAAATACACATCTAATGACCGGACCTTGTAAGTTTCAAGAGGTACAACACAAATTGAACTAAAAATAAAAATTGATGATAAAATATTAAAATTAAATATTATGAATGTTACAATGAAAAAATAGTGTCCTAGAAGTTTTTGGCCCAACTGCAATGCATATCGATTTATTGTGCAAGTATATTTGTGTGTTGCATGCATGTTTGTAATGTTCATAACTTAATTATTTTAAATATTCCTCAGCCAGAGTAATTCTGTTATCTCATTAAATATTATAACACAAACGCACCTTTCTAACAGTGATTATTAAAATTATTGATTTTAATAAAATTGATTGATGATAATAAAATTTAAATTTCATATAATATTAATAAATTTGAATTTATTGTTGGTCATTGTTGATAGCCAAGAAGTTCATGGAGTCAGAATACATTGTAATTTACATACAAATAATTAATTTTATTTTAAATATTTTTTAATTTTAAATGATTAAAATATTCACTTCAAATTATTAATTGTATTCAAAATATTTTTAATATGATCAATACTAATAATTGATCATTTATGTTAAGATTTTTTTATAAACCGTTTTTATGATCTTTCTTCATCAAGTGTGGTGTAATTTAAAAGTGCTGAGTATAGAGTGTACATTAAATTGTCACGCTTGAATGATTTCGTTATTTGTAGCGTATGCAATAATCATTAATATATGAATTCTCATTTATGAACGATTCAAACAGAATCCAGAGAACAGACGAAGCTTATTCTAAATCTCAACGTGAAATTGTCAGCTGGGCGTACAGTTCTTTGTATACACCGGAGAATAAAATCGCCTATGAAAGACTAACAGGAGACTTGCCGGAAAACGTCACCGAAATTCGATTACTCCACAAGAATTTAATGAATTTGTCAAAACAACGGTTAAAAGCGCTGCAAGAGTTTGGATTAAGGAAGAATAATTTTATCGATTCTCAGAAAATTAAGTCGAAATACATGAAAGATTTATTGTCTAAAATTGATATCAATCAGTATCGCGATAAAGATAATGATGCTGTGGAGATTTATAGACAGAAATCGTTTGAAATCAAAAAGAAAATTATTCGAGAACGTTTTGGTGGTGAGATACCGAAACAATATTTACGGAAGTCGTTTTCTAGTAGACTTATGACAAGTTACTCGGATATGCGCGTTTCATCAGCAGGTTTGCCAATTCTTCCCAAATCTGCCAATAAAGCAATCCATTCTGCCAGAATTTGTAGAACTATGGATAATAGATACTGGAGTCAGGTATGTATGAAATGTTTTCGGGTAAATTTATATTAAACTAATTTTCAAATTCCCATGAAATAAGGTAAGATATATGGAAATATATTAATAAGTTGAAAGATTCTTGAATAATTTTTAGTTTAAAGTCAATAATAGTAGCAGAACAGGTCTCTGGGTTTGAATCTTTTTATACATGATAGTTTATTCACTGTAAAAGGATTGTAAAACTTTGTTAAAAATTTATTAAAAAAAATCTAAACGGAAAGAAAAATTTTAAAAAAAAACAATGTTCTGCCTATATATGACGTATTATTATTAAGATCGATTTTATATTTGAGATTTATATATAGCTGTCAAGTTATTCGTTGCCCACTTTAAACTGTTGGTCCTGTAATTTAGCTATCGCTTATTGCTACACTACATATCGATACTAAATGAAGAACTCGCAACCATGTGTTGATCTCTAATCTAGTTTGAATAGGTTGGAAAGGTAGCAAACAAACATACATATTAAGACTCTTATCGTTAAGATTATATTATATTATACCGTTTAACAACTCAACGTACATGCCCGTGTCAAAAACAAGCACGTCTGGCTGGGACACGAAATAGCATTATACTAGGATTTTCTCGGGCGCCTATGGCACCTTTTTTTCAAAATCCCAAGTCCTTCACGTGAATCTTATTGCATGCGTTCAAATCAATGTGTTCGAAAACCAAAAATTGGTATGTGAATGAGTTCAGTAAAAAGAATGAGTAATTAATTTTTAGTTCATTAGCATGATTTATTTAATACAACATTTCTCTATACACAATATTGCGAGTGAAAATATATATGACTGTTTGAATTTCGAATTCCTTGCGTTAGAGAATAAACTAATAATAACTACTTACAATTGTTAATAATAATTATAATTTTTTTAAATAATCATAGTAGGCATTGAGCGTTAGAGAATCAGTGAGTGAGTGAGTGACCTGGGGCTTTATAATATATATTTGTCAGCTTTTTAACTCTTTGATCTAATTTGTACCTTATTTTCATTATAATTGTTTGGTAAGTAAATTTTGTATATAATAATAGATAATATAATTATTTTATTTCTTTGAAATATTTTCATCGTAATTGATTTATAAGAAAATATTCAATTTATAGAAGTGAATTTTCTTGAATATGTTATTTTTTATTGAAAAATTATTTAATACGCCACTGACATTTTAAGTTGAGTATAAGTTATAATTAAGATCATTATAATTTTTTTATAATATACATATATTAAAAATATATGCATATTTAAAGAATAAACAACATATATTTAATGAAATACAGGTAATGTACACGTGGTACGCCAATGAATAAAAAATTTTCTAATTTAATTATCTGTATTATAAGAAATTATTTTTCCAATGTCACCACTGATTATTTTTTCTATTGAATTTATTAAAGAGAGAGCTTGAAGACTATAAATCAGTAATATATCGATGTTTTTTTATACTCACGACTTTTCGGCACTGCCTTTTTCAAGTCTATAAATATTAAATTTGGATATATTTTGCTTTCAATAGATAATTTAAATAATAAAAAAATTTATTAACAGTATGAAAAGGTTACAAAAATAAAATAACCAAAAAATTTAGTTTTTGGAACATTATATGTAAATTGTTTTAATGAAGAAACGAGTATCATTCTTTTTTGAAACTTTGGTAAAACTAGTTTACTTCCAAATTCATAAGAAATAGCATTATTATTATTTAATCATAGTGATCAAAATTAATTTAGCTTCCTAAATAATTTAATTATTAAACCTTAAAATTCAAGAAAATTAAAGAAAAAAATTTTAGTATTTAATTAAAACAAAAAATTTTTTTTAAGTTACAACAACTATAATAGTAAAATATATTACAATAATTCATGGGGTATGATTCCCAGTAAAAATAAAAATGCATTATCAGAATTTGGTTGATAAAGAAGAAGTAAGTCGAAATAAAAATCACCAATACCAGGTTTGATTTAAAAGTGAAAAGAGGGGAAATATTAACGGAAGACAAAAACTTACGATATATGTCGTAAGAACTAATAAAATTTAATCTGCTATTTATTATTAAGAAAAAAAGAAACTTCTATATTGGTACTCTGTTTATGAGTTTGTAATGTATAATTAATTGTATCATATTGTTTGTATTATTGAAGTTCCATTTGTTGTTTGCAATTAATCCTTGTAGAACAATGACATGAGTCGAATATGCTCAAAAAATTAGATTTTGATAAGAAATTAGATCCCCCTCCATAAACCTATTTTCATAAGGCTAAGTTTCGTTTGTCACTCAATTTTGACTTTTATTTGCTTAAATTGAACCGGTTCAGTTTTTAATTGCTTTTATTAGAGTTGATAACGAAACAGAAAGGAATTGAAATTTTAAAAACCGAATGTCTAATTTTATAATTCAAATTATTTTCTACGAATTTTAAAAATATCTAAGAATGAAAAAATTTCTTTCGACTAATTTTTTTACATAGTTTCATGTTTCCATGAGGAATTAATTTGTTTGTTTAATTCAATATTCACATTTTTCGGAATTTGTTTTAATTCCTTTTTAATATTTTTTCGTTTCCTAAGTGAAAGTAATTTATTATTAATGAGCCATTTTTGTGCATGTTTGAATTATTTTCATTTATTCAAATATTTTTTTTCGAAAAGTAATTAAATATTTAATGTAATTTCTTGATTTGCTTGAATCAAATGCTTGGTACGTTGGAGGCCATCATGATTCTTATAAGGGGATTGAGGAAATCTTTTTTGCTAAAACTCATTTTTGATAGTTTTTCATAAAGTTTTATAAGTATAACTTAAAGATTAATTTTTTGCGTAACATTGAAGAAAGCTTTATGATAAATTGTCGGTTGTTGAATAAAACATAATTCAGATAAATATGTAAAATTCTCGACCTAAAATAGTTTTATTTTATTTATCGATTTTGTAAATTGATTTTATAAGAATGTTTTTATTTGTTAAAATGATTTTATTTTTTTGGATCATGTTAAATTAAAAGAAAGATTCGATCAGAAATCTCAGCTAAATTTCGTATTTAAGTGAAGAGAACTATTTTAGGTCAAAAGTTTTCAATTAATTAATACGGCGGAAATGTCATACCTGTTTATTTAGTTGTTTTTATTAAATAAATTATTTACATTTTTTGAATAGAAATAATATTTATTTAAGTAAAATATAGAGACTGACTAAAGTACCTAAATGTTTTGTTACTTTTATGATTGAAAGTAATTTATTTTTAACCCAAAAACCAGGAAAATAAGAGCTTTTATCCTACAATAATACATATGAATTATAATTTAAAATACAAGTTTAGGCACGTATACTAGCATTAGCATTTTGTCGGATTAGGTATAAAAATTAAAAATAACTATTTGTTTTATTTAAAGACTTTTTTTTAAATATGTGTATATATATATATATATATATTTATATATATATATATATATATATATATATATATATATATATATATATATATATATATATATATATATATATATATATATATATATATATATATATATATATATATATATATATATATATATATATATATATACGTTTATTAATTGACAAGTTCATAATTTCATAAAATATTTCACATCTGGCTTACATCATTTTGCGGACGTTCATAATTCAAAATAGTCTGTTTTTCAATAATTCCAACATATTTTCTATCAGGTTATTGTCAGATGATTGAGTTGAACATTTCATAACCTCAATTCTTTGCATTCATATCGCTTTTTTAATGCTTTGGTCGTTAAATTGAAATATTACTTATCCTGGATTAATACTGTAATGTAATTTTACTCAGTATATCCTAATTGAAGTACTCAAACTGTCGTTTCCATACATTGGCTTTCATATATAAAAAACGAATATTAAAACTAAGAACCATTTCGTTTATTACCATATAATGTAGATTAATATTTTTAAATGCTTCTGCTGTTAATAAAGGAAACTGAAAAACACATATGCTTCTTTAAATATCTTGTTGGTATTTTTGCTTTTTATCGTTTATATAGGTCCAAAATGGTATGTTTATACTATGCATATCACAAAGTTGTAAAAGTATTTCCAAGCCAAACAATATTAAAAATATGTCCCACCGTATTAACTAAATGACAGTACAGACTGTTAACTGCAATATTTACAAAAAAAATAAAATTGAAAATTATCGCTGTCGGATAGTAAATATGTTATGGTAAATCATTCATACTTTCAACATAAATCGTTAACCTTGCAGCTAATTTCTTAGATTTTCTTCTTTGCTTGAACAATATAAATCACTCAGCTATTGACAGTTTCATTTTTGTATTATTTTTCTTCTTTTTAAAGGTATTCAAAAAAGTTATATTCAAAAACTTCCTTGTGTTAAAATACATCAACGAGAACAGTTCTTCAATTTCATAATTAATTTAATAATTAAAAAATATTTTAATTTTAATTGCATTAAGATTCATTTCATTTATTTTTATAATGGCAAAAGATCGAAAATTAATTCAATAGCAGTTGATAAAGGCAATGTCGAAGATTTGTGTTGCATAAAAAATTAGTTTTTTATATTTTGTCATTGTAAGGTGACATATTAATAATTTATAATAAACCAATTATATAACTAAATAATTGTGACATCGATGTTTAATGATTGGTTCGGGAATGTTTGACTGTCCAATTGATTGAAATAAGTATGTATGTGACTTGTATCAATAATAGTATTGCGTAAACTAATAATACTCCGTTTTCTAGAATATAGATTATACAATTGGAGACATTATAAATTGTATAATAATTGCATGTTCCATTATGAAATTTCTTTCATGTCATATTTTAACTGTCATGATGAAAATAAATAAAATATAAAAAATCGTAACAAAAGTGACAAAATAAATTAAAAGAATTTACTGATAGCAATGTCAGCAGTTATTACAGTACTAAATCTGTTAAAAAATAAAACCGATTTGCATAACCTCAATTTACAAAAAAAATATTACTGTATCAAGCTAGGAATGATAGTAATATAAATCAAAGGAAATGTGGAACACTATTATTATAAAGTTATTTTTTTAAATTAATTTTATTAAATCAAGTTTGAGAAATAATTTTGAAAAAATAATTTGAAAGTTTAGTGAAAAATTAAAATTTCATTGCAATTAAATAATTCTATTTTCTGATTTCAAAACTATTAATTTTTTTTTAATCGTATTAGTTGATATTAATTTATTGTTATAATTTTCAATGATATTTATTATGTTATCATCAGAATACGACTTCGTTCAGGTTGCCAATGACAAGAGGCACAAGGAATTGATGGATTTGTTATCTCCGGTATGTCTCCAATTCCGCAAGGCACTCGATGTCTGTGAAATTGTCGAATCTATAGATTCACTCGCCCCCCTCACTGATCAGAAACTTTCTACGGAAGACACTAAAAGTGGATTTTCTTGAAATTTTAAAACATTAATCTAAATTAAAGCATTTGTTGTTGATTTATATAGTTTTAAAGCTGGAATTTTCTCTATTACTACTAAAATGCTTTTGTAGAATTAACAATTATTAATAACACTACATATAAACTGTTGTTTATAGTATAAACAACAGTTAATATGTTTCAAGTATTGAACCTAATATAAGCAAACTCTGTTCTCAACATCAAGGTCAGATTTCACATTAGAAATGTAATATCAAATGTAAATGTATAACTTTATTAAAAATATTTTTTTTGCAAAACTTGAGTTTTTTTTCTATAAATATGTAATAGATTTTTTTAGTGTGCCGATATATTTTTACAAAACTTGTTACCGTGCCGTAGACTGAAAAACGTTGGGAAGCACTGGTTTATACTATAAACTTTATAGTACTTCGACAAAAATTTAATAAAGAAAATTATGTATGTGTGTGTACTATGTCTGTAGAATAGAAACTTCTATAATATTATAAAAAATTAATAAAATTTTATTATCGAAACAGACAAAATTATTTGTGTGTAAAAATTTATTGTTGCAATGAATAAAAACTTAAATACACCTAATTTTAAAGAATAAAAGTTTCTGTATACACGTTGGTGTGTACACGCATTATAGGCGACTCACCATTTTTGTGAAAATGAAATTAATTTTCAAGTCAATTTATTTTAGCCATTCTAGAAATGGCTTTCAAGATTTTTAATTTAAGTAAATTTTAAGGCTTGAATTTTTATTTTATATAATTATATAAGTAATTATAATTTTATATAATTTAAGAGTTCAAATAATACTTTTAGATAACATTGTATTATAATTTATTTTTAATTACTTTTTAGCTTTATTTATGAATTTATGCATGAAATTTATTTTAAAATTATTTTGGAATAATTTCAATATAATGTAAGGTAGATCAACTTTGAATTATAATTTATTAAAGAAAGTAATCGCCAAACACATTAATTTTTTAATACATTTCCCTGTTCTTCTGAAATAATTTATTTGATGCCACCTCTTAATCAGATACAGTTTTCTTTACTACTGATAGGAATTTAATTTAAAATATATCTTAATTATAACACAAATAAAAACTAAATTTTTTTTCTTTTTTGAAATAAAAATTTTAAAAAAAGTAATAATAAATAAATATAAATATGATATAAAAATCAAATCAAATCAAAATTAATAAATAAATATTAATTTTAAAAAAATTAAATTACTTCATTTAAACAAAAATTAATTTTTAAAAAGATATATTTTTTAGGGGGCTCTCCAGCCAAATATCCCATGAAGAAATGAAATAAAAATTTCCTCGTGTAAAAGTTATATTCTAATCCAATGCGAATCTGACTCAAAGAAGAAAATACTAAAGCCATAAGAATCTAGTCTGACACAAACAATATAAAGTAAACATTAAAAAGCTTCAAACATAAATAATTTCTAAACAAACACCGTACCAATATATACAACATTGTGAAACAAAGTGACCGATTTACCTTTTCTAAATAAGACTGTATCCAATAAAATAAGAATCTTCCTCTGCAGTATAGTCCTAATTGTTCACATCCACATAACTTTCATCACCTACAACCTCATAAATCCCAATACTACATGTTTTGCATTGTAACTGTATTTACTGCTTTACTACCAGATGTCTATGTATTTTCAAAAATTATAGTTATTATATTTATTTGTCTGGGATTTGACGCAGTTTTTGGAAGGTAAGCACATCAAAAATGAAGCCAGAAATTACGATGAAAATCAGAAAAATTTTACATAAAGTGATTTCATACACTGATTAAACTAACTGCCAATTTTTACAATACGGTTTTAAAAGCTTCGGCAACCTTTCTTTATTAAAAATCAAAGCGTTTTCATCAACATTCAGCTCGCATATAATCTCAACTTTTTTTAGTTCCCTTTTTATTTTTTTGTCTTCATTTTTTATTAAATAACTTATTCAATAAAATTAATTTAAAGTCTAAAATAAAAATTCTACATACATATTATCATGACCAGTGTCAAAAATCTGTATTAAATTAGATCTATGGTCAAAAATAAAATGAAGATAACTGAAAGGCTAAATAACCAAAATGTTAAATTATATATATCAGGGGTGCCCACTAATTTTTCTAGGAGAGCTACTTTCACATCCAAAATGTGTATGCGATCTACTTTTTTAATACTTACATAAACTAAATTAAACTAAATAACATTTTGGAAATGGTGAAATCAAAATTAAAAAATGTTATTTACTATTACCATAGAAATGGAACACAGAACATGAAAATTGGCAAAAAATTTAATCATAAAACAGAAATTTTATATAAAATCTAAATTTATATAAAAAATATTTTTTTTATGAAGATCTACTAAAAAATCCTTCGCGATCTACCGGTAGATCGCGATCGACCTTATGGGCACCCCTGATATATACTTATTAAAAACTCCTTAAACTAAGAACTTTTATTAAACGAAAATAATATAAACAATAATTTAAATTTTGTTAATTATTATTAATTTTAAAATAATATAAACATTACAAGCTTTGTGATACCCAGTGCAAATCCCAATAGTAGACTAGTTTCGAGCTTTTGACTCTCATCAGTACTATGCAGGAGACTCGAAGATTTCTCTTCGCGCCAGGTAAGTATACAATATTGCTGATTCAACTCTATTGCATACTTTACCTGGTACACTATAAATCACATTACTTTTTATTTTTAAGCCATTACAAGTTAAAAAATGCTAAAGGTTTATGGATGCACTTGTAAACAGTTTCTGTGTATAGACGGTGTCTCCAGGGGTGAATATGATTTTTCATACGCCATGTTTACAAGTGATAGTCCTGATGAGACCCAAAAGCTCGAAACTAGTCTACTATCTGGATTTGCACTGGGTATCACAAAGTTTGTAATGTTTATATTAATTTTAATGTTAGACATGCGTAAAAAAAAATTTTACACCATTATAATTTTAAAATGTAAATATTTTTATTCATACAAAAATAAAAAATTTTTATTTCATAGAAAGTTAAACAAATAAGTATAAATTATTTTTCGCAAAATAAAACCTTAAAACAAGAAAAGTATTACGTAAATAACCAATTTTAATTACTCGTTTCATTGTAAAATTGTTAGTAGAAATAAAAATTGTCCAGTAAAATTGTTTCTAGTGATTGATGGGCGCAAGTTTCCCATTTCATGCTAATTTATAAAATTATTCATTAACAAGTTATCATTAAGTTTTCAATGTTAAAATTTTAATTGTACTTTCTAATTATATTTCTAGTAATTTAATTGAATAAATAATTTCGGAATTTTTTAATGAATAATTTCTTTGCAAGGGAAGAATAAAATCAAAGAAAATGTTTTTAATTAGTTGATTAATAAAATTAAAATTATTAGAAAAAAACTAAAATATCAACATCGTTTTTAGTATAAACCTTTTATGCGCGAAATCTCATGATTTCAAATCATTTTCAAGTTAATATAATTTTTTTTAATATTCAAAAAGCCATTAAAATTTCAATTTTTTGCGCTTTAAACAAAACTTTTATGCTATTAGCTGCCGCAAATTTACTATATTTATCACAACCATAAAATAATGATCTTCCAATAATTTATTTCAAATAAAGACTGTTTTTTCAATATTATTCAGACACGCAATATATTTGAGGAATTTTTTCTGCGTCAAATATTCATATTTTCAAAAAGATAGATTTCATTCTTCGTACATTTCATTCACATCTATATATTAAATTAATTTTTTTAACATTAATCATTTTACATTATACATATAAAATGTTAATTTGAAAATACTATTTTAAAATAATTTATCTAATTAATTTTTAAAGTTAATATTTAATTTTTAAATATATACTAATAGATGTGTCAATGTGTTTGTGCGTGAGTGTGGTACCAAAGCTTAATAATGTGCGTCAAAAGCACTATGACAGTTGGCAATTTAAAAATAATATTTTTCATTAATTTTGCCGGCTTTAATATCTTTAAAAATATTTTTAATAATGCTAAAATTATTAATGAAATGAAAATGTCATTTATTTTAGGCTATTTATGATTTATACTCAAATAGGTAAAATTTATTAAATTTTTATTTAAATACATATTTTTTAATGTTTCTCCGGATGTTTTCGGTCACTAATAATTTCAGTAGTTATATATGTAATTCTAGTATTTTCTGTCACGTACTGTTAATCTCATCTAAATCATTTTAAGATATAAAAATAGCTATAGTTTGTGTTGTATGAAGTTTTCGAAGATACGTTCGTGCTACTTGTGTACTATATATTTATATGCTATCTTATGTAGGTTAAGTTTTTATTAATGTTTATGCAAAGAAGAAATATTGCAGAGCCCAGTCGAGTCACCAGTAGATGAACTGTCTCGGGATATCTGCGGTGAATGTGTGTATTGTTGTTACAATAAAAATAATAAGGAACTAACAATAACAAATTTACAACCAGGAACTTTTATTTATAAAATAATTAAAGTAAACCCTTTTTTGAGTTAGTGTCAGTTGAGTTCAGTATCCAATTTCGGAGTTGGACTTTGACTTTGTCTTGATACTTTGAATTGAAATACTAATCTTTGGTAGGGTTGTCAAGTGTTAATCATAAAAAAAGAGAACATTATAAAAATTATTTTTTTCATATTAATTTTTTTTTAAATTGTAATATATACTAAAACAAATTGCACTTCCAATTCATTTGCAAATAAAAAAATAAGTCAATATAATTTAATCATCTTCATCCTCTTCTTCAGCATCTTTTTCATTATATTTATCTACACTGCTAATTTGGTTTAAAAGTTTTCCATTTTCTTTGATTTCTTGATAAAATTCACTGCATGTAATTATTTATAATTATACACGACGCTCAAAATACCTCGAACAGTTGAAATTTTCAATTTATTTCTTTCCTTAGTCCACTGTCCGCTGATCATTGAAAATATTCTTTCGACATTGGCATTTTGATCAGGTATTGCAAAAAAAAATTCGCAAATTTTCAAAAATTCGGAATGATATTCGACAGTATTTTCTTCAAAATATTCTTTCCATTTCAAGCAGGAAATCAAATTTTTAAAATTTTCAACATTAAGATATTTTTCAACAAATATTTTTAAATTACAAAACTGATCAAAACATTTTGCATCATCTACAATAATATTTTTGGTGGCAAGAAATATTATTGATTTTTCAACTTCATCCCATGTTGGAAGCCTATCCAATTTCATCCAAACAAAGTTATTTAGATTTGATAATTGATTAGTCCACAATTGTAAATATTCTAATGATTTTTTATAGCAATTCATGCAATTTAAATTGAATTTATTTATTTCACTGTGCAATTCCCTTTCTTCAATTTCAGATAAAATAGATTTCACTTTGATTGGTAAAAATGATTCGCTATATCTATGTCTCAATGTTTCTGTTAATGAGTTTATTGTAGCCATTACTTCAAGCACAGAATTTTGCTCAGCTTCAATTTCTAAAATTTTTCCATGAAACACATGCATTAGTGAACTTGCAAATTCTAAATAAGCTTTGCTAAAATCGTTTTCAAAAAACGATTTTAAAATATGTGGAGAGTTGTCGAGTGATAAAAAATATGCTTTTAAAGCAGAATAAACTTCCAGAACCCTCTTAACAGCAGGATAAAGTGATAACCATCGCGTTTTTGAGTGTTTTAATAACGATTTATACTGAATGTCTACAAATTCGCAGAAACGTTTCAACGATTCAGTCCTTATGGTGTAAATAGAAAAATAGTTATACAGTTTTACAATTATTGATTCTAAGTCTATTGTCATTAAATCAAATCCATGCTGCGCGGAATTATGAACAATATGAGCTGGACAACCAATGCCTATCAAATCCTTTTGAAATTTAATTTTTAAATGGCTGTAAACATTATTCTTCCCAGTTCGTCTCAATCCTCCAAAATTCGTATTGCAGTTATCTGCAGAAAATGCAATACATTTGTCTACAATATTGTATTTTTTTAAACATGTATGTAAATGTTCACTTATTGTTTCTGATGTTTCGTTTGGCAAAGAATATAAATCGATCATTTTTGTTAATATGCCACTATTTTTTTCAAAAAACTGAATTACGACTGGAAACATTTTAATTGCACCATGATTACTACCATCAGTTGAAACTGATAAGAATGATATTTGTGATAATGAATGCATTATATTTTCTATACAATATGGAGCAATGACGTTATTGGCGATGCATCTTGTTTTTGTCTTTCCAGATGAAATCCGTTTAGCTACTTCTGAATCATCAAACATTTTTGCCAGCAGTTTGTTTGTACAAACGGTGAAGTTATAACTATAATGATGCTTTAATGTGTGAAAAGTTAAAGTTCCTTCAACAGCTGATACTTTGTGATCCAGAGCTGAAATTTTTTTTGTAAAAAAATCACATACGGATCTAGAACTAGCTCCTATACGAATGGTCTGTGTATGTTTTTTTGAAGCTACATGCTGTTCCAAATCGTATTTTCCTTTGTTTGCGACCGAAACGGTTGTGTTGCACACCGTGCAAATTGCCTCCGACTTCGAATTCGGTGTTGGTTTAAAACATTTGAATTTTGCTTGTAGTTCTTCACTAAATAAGCACTTTCGCTTACTCATTTTGGAGCTAAGAATTAAAAAATCAAATAATATATCACTATCATGTAATTGTAAGTAATAGCTTTTTACTTACATGTTTATTTTCACAGAAAATTAATAAAGTCAATTGCTATTGCAACTGAAGATATAGTCAGAAATTCCGAATACGACTGATAAAAGTTTTTTGTTTATTTTATTAAATAAATTACCAATCAAACGCGATGTCAGAAACAGAATAATTCATATACCAAAAAAATTACTATTTAATTAAGCAAATATTATAATTAAAATTTGGCGAAATAAAAAAAGAGAACAATTTTGAATATATGTAAAAAAGATAGAGAACAAAAGAATTATGTTTAAAAAGAGAACATGTTCTCTTCAAAAGAGACCTGTTGGCAACCATAATCTTTGGCTTTGACTAATTATTAGGATTTGAAACTTTACTTCTATTTTTTATCTTTGAATCGAAATTTAAATCTTTATCGAATTTTTTAATTGTCAATATTTGTATAGCGATAATTTACCATAGTAAATTATTGCTATATAGTTTTTTTTAATTCTTTTTCAAGCGCGACCTACACTCGATAAAATAACAAGGCGTTTAAAAATGAATAAAATATACATTACAGTTTGTTTTCTTTTACACGTTTAGCTAATTCTTTCTTAAGTTTGTTATTTGGTGTACTACTAGTTCTAAATAACTTATCTAGCATAAAATTTCATAAATTTTTACAAAATAAATTAGCATTTTCACAACAAATTGAATCTTCAGTAATTTACTGGTTGTAGCGCAGATATTATTTTATATAATAATTCCAATTTGTTTAAATTTAAGTTTTATCAACCACCAAATCAAAAGATGCGCTTTCGACATAACCTATAAGTTCATAAAAACGCTATACCATAGGCCAGTGATGAGCAAACTACAGCCCGCTAAGGTCAAGTTAGATTTTTTTAAAAAAATACAAAATAACTAATAACATAACGCGCCGCCAAATAATATTATGCATTAACATGATACTCGAAAATGGCTAATCTGGCAATTAACTCGCATACCTACCGAAGTGATTAAGACGTGTCTGTGCATGATAAGGTACTATGATACTGGTATATAAATATAGATTGTTAGTAAAAAATAGGAGTGGGTCATTCTAATTTATACTAGCTTTATTATCTAAAATATATTACACAAAATGAGTTGTTCGAAGCGATCTAAAAAGGAAAAAAAATGAAGACGAATGCCGTGTTTTTAACAAAGTGTGGACTGCAAGGTATTTATTTACCAACATTGGAGTTAAAGCTATGAGCTTGATTTGTCATGAAATAGTTGCTGTATTCAAAGAATACATTTTGAAACGGCATTTTCAAAACAGATACGCTAACTTTGGATACAATTTATCAAAAGAAAAACTGCAAAAGAAAGCAACTGATCTAATAAAAAGTTTGAAGCAAGGCTAGTTTTATATTGGTCATTAAAATCGCAAAGCAAAATAAGTCTTTTGCAGATGCTTAATAAGATTGCTTAGTTGATAATGACAGTGTTGTGTGTCCTGAAATTAGGTCAAAAGTAGAAGACATATCGCTGTGACGAAGAACGATCGTTCGCCGCAGATGCATATGTAGTGAATATTCAAGAACAGTTGTTAACAGTCAGTGACTGTTTCTATTGCTTTAGATGAGAGTACTGATATTCAGGACACTGCTCAGTTATTCATTTACATAAGAGGAATTGACGAAAACTTCGAAATTACAGAAGAATTGTTATCTATGGAGTCTCAAAGATACTGTGACTGTAAATAGTATATACATTATATATATATATATTAATATTAATATTAATATATAGCAGTCATAAACATTTTTCATAAAATATAATTATGATAAATTAATTTTTTTTGTTCTCATAGAAGCAAATTTTTACATTAATTAAGAGTTTCGCAATGTAATTTCTACTCCCTGGTGCAACATATGTTTCGCTAACCATCCGGAGAGGCACTCTCCTTATAAAGGATAGCTTGAATGTGATTGGTTGACGCAAATATTCGTATGATTCTTATTAAATAATAGTGTTTATGTTATTTTAAATATCAAAATGTTATCTTTTTAATTTCTATGATTCTGATGATGATAGTGTTTATGTTATCTTAAATATCAAAATGTTATCTTTTTAATTTCGAAACAATATTTTGAAAAATATCGTAACATACTTTATACGAATTTAAAATTCTACACTTAACAGAATTCTCAAAATTTATTTTAAATGACAGAAAAAATGTAAGTAACAGACATATAAATTTACAGCTCTTTAAGATTGCAAATAATATTTAGACCTCAGCGAAAAATTAATGGTTATGCATGATAAGTGTAAATGAAATATTATGCTTTACATTTTTATTTATAGGAACTAAAGTATACATATATACATAATCGTGACGAAATATGAAAAAAAATAATATTTTCGCCTTTTCTAATGTGGATTAAATTTTCTCTTCTAGTGATAAAAATAGTTTAAAGTATTTTTAATAAATCAGTTGAAAATTTCTAACAGAGAAATACGTTGAATATTTGTTTGTTTTTTTCATAAAAAGAAAACAAAAAACGTTTTGTTTATCTATTGATTTTAAATGTTTCAAGTTTAGAATTGTAAACAATTTAACAATAAAAAGTATTTCTATGTTTTAATTTTATAAAGTTGTCCTATTTCTGAATTTTTATTTTATAAAATTATTTTAAAATAAAGTGTTGTGATATCCAATGCAATTTCAAATGGGAAAATAGTTGTCGAATTTATTTGACATTCATAAGTAATGCGCATAAAATATAAACTATTGCAAACTTGTAAATTACCGATCCTATACTATAAAAATTTGAGAGAAATTACCATTAAAATATCATTTATTGGCAACCAAACTTCAAATATTAAAATGACAGCAAAATTAATTTGGATGTAAATGTATTTATGAATATTTCATCTTAAAAATAAAACCCTTAAATATAAAACTCTTTGTTTGCCACCCTTTCCTCTCATTCAAACGACACTAGGTAGCAGCACGTGCTATTTCTATATTACATTTAATTTATATTAAAACGCCAAATTTAAAGAATAGGTTTGCGAGTTCTTCATTTAGTATCGGTATATATGGCGTATCATCCATACGCGATGACTAGATTGCAGGATCGGACCAACAGTTAAAAGTGGGAAACCTATCCCTTGACAGTCACATATAAATATCACGAAAATGTAACATGTATATTTTGATTAATAGGCAAATATTAAAAAAATTAAAATTTCCATCATTTATGTCAATAATGTCATATGTATGCAGAACGTTCTAAATGTCACAATTCAAAGGTTTTCTTCACAGTTAATACACTATTATGTATTCCAAGGTTAAAGACCAATCGCAATTCTGTTTGAAATAAGATAAAATTACTCAAATACGATATACCTCGTTATGAAAATTTAACTTTCATTTATAACATCTATAACATCTATAAATCTGTTAATTCGTCTTGATCGATTTGTTCAACTCTTCTAGACGCCGTTTTACATATATGTAAAGTTATTTAGGATGTTGGAATTATCGATGAATTACTAAATTGACAACTACAGGTCTGATTCCAAACGTGTTTTAATCAACAATAACAATGAATTATAAATTGTATAAATGATATTGACTAAAAACAAACAAAAAATTGTTTCCAATATTCTACTGTCCAATATTCTGTATTTTCAATTATAATATAATATTTATATGATTGTGCCGATATTCGTTGTGGAATTGTCATCAAACTTTGGAAAATTGCATTAATTCAGTTTTTCGATTCTCGGTTAAATTGCTGCTTTTGACATCAAGAATTTACATTTGGAAATAATCAAAAAGAACGAAATATAAATCGGAGATTTAACAAATAAGAAAATTTAGTAGTATTGAAAAGTTAACCCTCTTTAAAATTGTGTTAAAATATATGCTACCAGTTTTTCACAATGAAGTATCTTTCACCTTCAAATATTTTATTCTTGTGCAATATTTTTAAGGTAATTGTTTCAGTGAAAAGACATGCGAAAAAATACAACTGACAAATTAAAACACATTAAAAAAGATTTTAATGCACGGAAGCAGTGACCTATATCAAAGATGAGCCACCTCTGCCCTTTCCGGCTTATACTGAACACATGCAGTGGTGAGCTATAAAACTTTTAACAATGGGCTCACTCCTAGTTTGGTAAAAATAAAAATTGCATATTATATTTTAAATAATTTAATTTGTAAAATAATATAAATATAAATAAATTATATAAAAATAAAGAAAAAATTAACTCCAAACAAAAAATAATAAATAAAAACATAAAAATTTCTGAACAAAAAAATCGCAAATTCAAATAAAAAAGACTTATTCTAAAGGTTGTCACACATCATTTTTTGTTCGTTCTTATGTTTTGATCTTCTATGTGGTTGTATAGCCGAGCAATGATTTTTTAAATAAAATTTTACATATAGAACTGATTTAAAATCATTAAAAGATCTCCCATTTAAACCATTTGCCATTAAATCAGAAACATATTTTATAATCAATGACTATCTTTTCATTGTTCATTTCATTTCTAATTTCAAAAAATGTGTTAAAATTAATTAGAATATAACTGAAAAAATAAAAAATAAAATTATTTAAAATAGGTTAAGTTTTAAAAAATCTGTAATTGAAAATAATTTCATTCTTAATGAAAATACAAAGAATGGATTTACACAGTACACTTATATATATATTGTTTTTAATTTTACAATAATCTTTTGTGCAATGCCAATTGTAAATGTAATCAGTTCAAAAATAATCAACATAACCCATGCATTGAAAATGAAAAGACGTTGCTACCTATAAAATTAAATGTTTATAATAAATTATATAAAAAACCCCTAAATAACAAGGGGCTTGCAAATTATCAAAACAAATGTAACAAAGGGCTCGCGTGATACAGGTCTCTATTCACTTAACAATTTTTAAAATATTTGCCATTGCATAAACAAGGATTTAACTGAATGATCGACCTTTTATTCGTTCTTTATAATAAGAATTATTATTTTTATTGGGGTCATAAAAATAGTTGAAATGTCTAATGTCCTAAGCTGAAAAATTTAATAATTATGATAATAATGGTATATTCAGTTATAATTCAAAAGCCTCAACAAATTTGCATTCTGATCTTCATTGTCATTAAATTTACAGTTTGTAAATATCAAGAGTTTGAAAAGGTTTTATTTGAATAGAAAATAAGTAAGTGTATTACTTCAAAATGTAAACAACTTATGTTAATTAAAATAATTCCTTGCATAGACATGAAAGCTTCATTTATGGAAATGGAAACATTCGAATAGAGGGGTCAAAAATTTATTAATGAAAATATAACAATAGCATAATAAATATGCCAGGCCAAATACAGTAGGCAAGCTACTGTATGGGGTGTTGAATCCGCTTGTGCTATTTTAGGGATGCGGGCACAATCATCCATAGTTTTTTTCCAGTAGGAGTTTGTCTTAATTAAACAATTAAAATAAATCTTTTAAAAAAGTTAAAATATTTTAACTTTTTTTAATTTTCCTATTTTAAATATTTACTAAAATTTTCTATTTTACAGTCATTGACGTTTGACATAATTTTGTTTTAACAGATTTTTTCTTTACTGAGTTTATAGCATTTGCGATTCTTGTAGAAATAATAATCTTGTTGATCGCACAGGAGTATCAATGCGATTGAACAATTTTATTATTCCTTTCACAGACTTTGAAGTCGCATTATTCTGCGATAGAGAGAGTCTGGCTAAGTGTGCGGAATTAATTTATCAGTTAGTTTTTTTTTCGCAGATGTCAGAATTATTCTGGTGCAATTCAACTAATATTTGGGCCGGGAGAAAATATTCTTCATAATACATTTTCGGTTCATTTTGTTTTTAGTTTTGAAATAAATTTAAAGGACAAATAAATAAATTTAGTTATTATTTATAGTAATTAAGTGAATATTATATTTTATTTTTTACGTAAGTTTATGCGAATTTCAATGAGTTTTATTATTAATTATTACTTCGCGTTAGAAGTAACAGAAAAATGCATTTTCTAATAATTTTTGATGAAATTTTATGAAAATTTGTCTTTGTTTAAATTATCTAAGAAAAGTGAAAAGATTGAATGGAATATAAATTAACATTAAAAAGATACTAATGACTTAAATTTCTGAAAAATGGGACAAAGCTAGTGATTATTTCTTTATTCTTCAAACATCAAACAGTAAACGTGTTTCACTCCATGCATTTCTAATAATATTTGTAGATATTTTCTTTGAAAGCATATGAGTTGGAAGTCAAGGTAAAAAAGTAAGCAAGGAAAAGATACTTTTAGTATCTACATCATCTTGGCTGCTAAAGACCACTAACTCGCCTGTATTCTTTTCTTACTCACAATTGTCCAGGAGAAACTTTACAGTTCTATTGTGATTCTAACCGTTTCTGGTGTCAATTTAACTGAGTTTATATAATTATTTTTTATTATTAATTTTATAACGATTCCATTAAGAATACAATATTTAATACAAACATTTATTTTTCAATTTCAGAAAGTGTCCCTAAAAATTATTCCAAATTAGATAAACTTTAAAATATGCTGAATGACCTTAAATCTCTTCATTGGGGTTGTTATACGTCTTTTCGATTTAAGTATAAGAAGAGTCATCTAATATATAAAGATGAAAGTTTGTTTGTTTGTTTATTTTCAATAAAATTCCCCACCGTTGGACCTAGCGTGCTGAAATTTTGCATGTGGCCCTCATTTGACTCGGGAGAGGTCATAGGCTATGTTTCACACCAGGTGACCACTCCTAGGGTACCCTTAGTCGGCTTTTTGCCTGTCTGGTCAGGAATTTACCATATAAATAATAATTTATTATATGCTTGCTACTTGCAGTTGAAAGTAATATAATTTAGTCAAAGTTTTCAAAGCAGAATTCAAACATGGAGAATTTGAATTTTATTTGATTAGTGAACCAGTTTGCGATTGGAAAAATATTGCCAGTTATTTTTCGATTTAAATTGGAGTGCGTTTTCGATTTTACAAATTGAAATTTATTTTGAAAGCTTTTCTTATTGTGAATTAAACATGGAATTGAAGCTGATATAATATTAATACTGGAACTTAAAACCACCATTAAACAAACAATTAATTTAAATGAATTATTATAATAAATGTAAACTCGGGTGAAGCCGGGTACAACAGCTAGTATTAAATAATTTTTTAACTTAACTTGATTTATTAACTATTTTATTAAATATTAATTTTATATTCTCTGTTAGTTGCAATCATTTTGCAATCATTTTCATATGCCATCATAACTAATTATAATAATAACGAGTTAAATTCCAAAACTTTATTTTTCACACAACACGCTGTTATTTAAATATATTTCAGAAGCTTCGATAATTCTTTAATGAGCTATAATTTCAAACATACATTTCCAAATACTGTATAAATTTTTAATTCAATTCAAAAATTCGTAATATTATAAATGAAATCAAAATTCTATAATCTCGATTTTTTAAAGTTCAAATTATAATACATACACCTTAATACATAATACCTTAAACATCATTTCTGTCTTGCCTTCATATTTGAACAAATAACATCTGTTGTGAATTTTCTTTTTTATTGTATACAAACCTTTAAACCTCTCCTCGTTTTTATTTCAAACTTTACGACTTATAAGTACTATATCTACTACTTCGAAATTTTTTATTGTTTTGATCGATTTTTCATTCCCCAATTCCGTTTCATTGCTCTTTATTGTTCTTTCTTTATTTATTGACGTTATGCTATACCATTTTTATCTATTAATTCTCACCAGAAATAATTTTTCTTGGTCTTACTCCAATTGTTTTCTGTATTGCCACATTCAATGTATATTCTATTTCCAGTAACATATATGATCAACTCTTTCTGCTTTCTTTTCTTAACGACGCGTTCATATAATCTCTGATTGTACGGAACTGCCTATTTATTAATCTATAGGTTTTATGATGATATAGGTCTAATGTTCTGAAGTCATTACTGAATATAATAAATAATAAAACACATAAAATTTAAAGAATAACATATAAACCTGAAGTAAAAGAAGAAACAGATAAAGGTTGAAATTAATTAAAAAGTGCTTACTGATCTGTCTCTTAAATTCAAGAAAAAGCGCATGTTGTGATAATTAGTAACCAATCTTCATTCCTATTCTAAATGAATTTGTTGGGTTATTGAGTTGGTGATTATTTTAAATGTTACTCTGACTCCAAGCGTGTCTTTATATAATTCACAAATAACACTTGACAACAGAGATCTTTATTGATAATCACAAATAAACTTTCACTGGACACTGACAAGAAATTCAACACTCTGCTTGGTGACTATACAATGCTTATTACAACACTCGGTGAGGAATAGCACTTATGTATAACACCGGATTAAAAGATCACAAATTACTGATTGGTTTCTAAACTGGGATTTTGAGCTGGTTGTTTTCTTTGACTTTCTTCCAAACTTTTATTCAAATAACTTATTTCAAATAACTTCTTTTCGTTTTAATATTCAACTAATTCTTTTCTTCAACTCTTCTCCAATAATTATTTTCCACAATTATTTTTGACAATCGTTTGTCCAACAACGTTTCGTCCAACGTCTAATTTTCTCCAATAATTTTATCTCTCAAATCGTCTCTCAAATCGTCTCTCAAATCGTCTTCCAAATCGTTTTGAATTTTTCGTCACTCTGTTTCTAATTTTTCTTCTAATTTTGTTCTCCTCTTTTTGTTCTAATTTCATGTTCACCAGGTTTCCCTTATATAGTTCGCTTCTCTTGTGGCACTCCAGATAATCAAGTGTTTTCCACTTTCCTTCTCTTGCTTTCCCCGACTGTCCCATTTTTATCTCTGACAGCTGTCAAGTTGTTTTCCCCTTTTCCTTTCTTGTTTGGCCGCCTTCTCCCATCAATTCTATTATCACTGGCAAGCTGTCGAGATAAGGATATTGTTGTTTTCCTTTTTCCCCGATTTCAAAATTCCTTTTCCTTTTTGTACTAATTAATTAGTACTGACCTTGATTTTTATTTCCCTGTTTGATAACTTTAATTTCCTTTTTCTTTCTCATTTTTAATTTCTTTTCACTTCCGTCTTCTTTTCTGAGTTTCTTTAGATCGTCCCGTTTGTCATGGCGATCTTCCCCCAGGTAATTTTTTTAATTTTTTTTTAAATTATTATTTAGGTATCCTCAACAAATTACTGCTTAGTGAATTAATTTATAAAAAATTTCGATGTAACATATTCAAATAAAAAAATATGTAATAATGTCTTGTTGTTATGAAGCGTTTTGAAAATTATGACCACCTTAGAAATTTCGAACGGGAGGCCTAGATCACGCCAATTCTTGTTCAGAAGTATTGGGGTTCTTAAATTTTAAATCATTTTAAATGGTTATAATATCCATATAATTAAAATGGAATGTCGGAAAATTTGAAATAATAAGAAATCAACAAATTATCGAATTAAAATTTAAAAACGGGTCAAATGCAGATAAGATGAAGGGTAAAATCACAGTAAGAATGGATTCATTGAAATATGTTCGGAAATGGTCGAAATGCAAGAAAACATACAAAAACAGAAAATTGTTAATTATTTAAGGAAAAGCCGAGTTAAGTAAACAGAAAAAAAAGTAAACAAAGTTAATTTTGGAAAAACATTATCATGACAGGATAAGTAATAGAAAAGGGGGTAGATAATCACGGGAGACGAGCAGTAGGACAATTAATTATTTCTTTTAAAGGAGAAAAGATGAAAAAGGCCGCGAGGCAACAATTATCAACGGGAGACGATCTAGATGAGACCCATTACTCAATGCGATTATTTCAACTATATAAAGGAACTCAAATTCAAAAGCAAGTAAATACAGTAGAATTAAAGAAAAAGGTGATTATTGTTGTAGAACGTGCAGGCCAAAGCGATCGCAGCGAGATATATCGAATAGTTAGAATAGACATTTTATTGAGATATTCGAAGTTTTATAAATTGCAGATTACACAAATTTGAATACAAATATACTCTAAGTATTGTTTGTCTAATTGTTTTTATAGAACACGTGGATTCAGTAACACAGACTTTAAAATTTATTTATTACAAAAACTTAACAGAAGCTACTTAGAAACTACCACTAAACCATAAGATATATAACCTTTGATAAGTTACAAAAAGGAGTGTGTAAATACTTATGCGGGTATAGTTAATACAAATTGAGACATCACACCGTTCAAATTATATTGTATAGAACCTAAATTCTACTGAGAAGGAATCTTCGGATTGATTTTCAGTATTTCTATGATTGTTATTATTCAGTTCAGTACGTCAATTCAAATTCCTTGAACTAACCACAAACTATTAGTCTGTCAGTTGTTACCTGTCACATTTTACAAATTTTATTTTATTTCTTCCTGCATTTTTACTATTTTTAAATAATTTGTTGATAAAATTAGAAAACCCATTGACAAAATTTATTATTTTTTTAAATTTTATAATAAAAATTGCATAACAATGAATAAATTAACTATTGTATTTATTATTATTTCCATTTATAATTTATAAAATTTAAAATTCTTTTGATATTCATAGAATATAATTAAAAAAAAATTAATTTACTCATTACGACAAAAAACTATTATATTTTTTGATAAATTAATTAAATAGATCTTTTAATCAGTATTTAAATAGAACCACTTTTTAAATTAATAAACTTTAATTTAACCGCCATTTAAATTGCACGTGTGAAGACTTCTATAAATTGTAAATTATTTATGACTGAAAACCAGTGTACCATGTCTAAAGAGGAAATCGTTGAAAATAATTCAGAAGAAAAAGTTCTTTCAGTAATTAAAATAGTTCTTCCAAATGGTGAATCGTTTGATTTACAGGTAAAATGTTATAAAATCATTTATTTCTTTATATATAAATTAAGATTGATTCATTGGAACTCGTTCAAGAAATACATTTTATTTTGACTGATCGCGAAGAAACTTGTCATAGAACGTGTTTTTCTTTGAAAATAAATAACAAGACGTTAGATAATTTTGCTGAATTGAAATTGATCCCCGAATTAGAAGATAATGTAGAAGTATATGTTTTTGAAGGTATTTATATGTTTAATTGTAATCCTAATATTAATAATCTTCAGAGTTCTATAATGTACGAGAAGCCAAATTCCACATTAAACACGTCCATGATTTATTAAGATCAGTCGAATTAGCGGATGCATATCTTGGAAGAGATCAAATGTCTTTGTCTTTCGTTAATATTGTAACTGATGGTATTTTATCTGGTAAACTTTATTTAATATGATTTATCCATTAATTTTTATTTAAATAAAAAATTATATTTGTATCTAGGTAAATGATTTGATTTATTATATTTTAATAATATCCTTAAGCATTGTATGACATTTTATTCAAGAATAGTTAATCGTTCAATAATTATGTAATATTTAATGAAAAAAAATCCCTTGTGACATAATTTTAACCTTTTGTACATTTGTATCATTTCTTAACTATTAGGAAAATTAAAGTAATTTAGTCTTAAAAAATTTACAGTACGTCTATTTCGTTTTTATCACATTGAAATGAGAATTTGATATAATTGAATATAATTTTCAATTTAGGTCAAAGTGCATTATCCAGATATTTTATTTATTGTTTTACTTTTTAATTATATTCAAATCCAGATGACATTTTAATATTCAAAATAATTTTCTTTGAATATTTAAACACAAATTATTAATACATATCAAACATTTGAAATCTTCGGGTTTGGGTTTATTTTCGATTTAAATATTAATTTTTAATGCCATACGTTATTTAAACATACATAAATTTTTATCGATGTCCACAAAGGTTTATAAATTTCTGAATAGTTCAAATTATTATCGTATCTTTAATTGTTATAAAGATTCACTTACTACCATTAATATTGTTTTAAACATTCCCTGAATTTTCGACATGAATTTGGAATATTTAATTCCATTATCTATCAAAATTAGTTAATGAAATTTAATTTTACTGGTTTGTTAATTGAATAATAAACTGATAAACATTTAAAATAAAATCTTTAAACTTATATTACAGTTTATAAATGTTGTTGAATCTTCAGGAGTGCAAAAAAATCCACTATTAAAAACTTATAATTTCAACCAATGATCGCTAATAAAATATTAATTTATAATTATTTTATATATTTCATGAATTTGTGCCATTTAATGTAATTAGCCCGTATATTTTATTATATATCGTTACTTATATCTAACTTCGAATTGAAAAGAAATCGTTAAATCAGAACATTTAGACATTTATCTTCATTTAGTTTGGTCGTTAATAGTAAAGTGCTGAAAATCGAATGTAATTAATAAAGTATAGAGACCACAAAAGTTCAATTTATTATCGAGTTATTTAAGCAATCTATTAACGTCATTGTTAGGGTTACAATAAGTTGATAGTAATATCCAGTAACTATAAACTAATTTTCATCATATTTATATTAAAATAACAAAAGCTTTTCGATGACTTATCTGTTACTTTCCTATCGATCTCTTTAAAAATGTAGATCTTTCTAATTATGTAATAAAACGTGATGTAATATCAAAATAAGGTACCCAAGAATTTATTTTTAGGCTTATTTATCGAGGAAAATATTTAGGATTTTTATGTGAGACTTAAAAATCATGAGAGCAAAATGAATATTAATAAATAAATTTAAAAATGAAATTAACAATAATTCACTTATTAATTTAAAAAATAAAGAAATAATAATTCATTTATTTACTATAAAATGAAATTAAAATTAATTCATCTAATCTAAAAAAAAATTAAATGAATAAAAAAATATAAATCAATTTTTCTAGAAAAAAGTTAATTAAAAAAAATTTATTTAATATAAAATGAAATTAAAATTAATTCATCTAATCTAAAAAAAATTAATAAAGTGAGATCGGTTTTTTTAGAAAAAAATAATTAAAAATTAAATTAATTTAAAAAAAGAAAATTTATTTAATAGAAAATGAAATTAAAAATAATTAACTTCATGTAAAAAAATTAAATGAAGTGAGCCAGTGAAAAATTATTTTGTAAGTAGGTAAATTTTTTAAAATCAAATTTAGGTCATATAGTTTATATATTTTTATGATATCTCTTGAAAAAGCTCAAATTTCACGTGAAAGTAAAGTATTGAAAACAGTTGGATAATTATGACGCTATAATTGAAAACCTATTTGCAAGTGGAGAAATTTAGACAAAATTTGATTTGTTTTAGACACTAAAAGTCCACAGGCCGTTGATTCGTTAGATTCACAACCTCCTGAATATATCTTACCAGTTATCGGTTCAAATATAAACGGAAATGCTAACTCTCATTTGAATGGTCCTCCTTTAACACATTTACATCCCATTGAAAATGAAATTAAACCAAACAGTTGTCTGATATCTTTGAATTACAGCAACTGGAATCCACCACCAAGTCACAGAATACTGCACGGAGATCTCGTTTATCTGTATGTACATACATTGGAAGATAAACGAATCCATATTACTGGATGCACAAAAGGGTTTTATGTTAACCAGTAGGTTACTTAAAGGAAATTAATAATGACCATTGTTGTTTCCATAGATCCACAGAGCAAACGTTTAACCCAAAACCAGCTAGTCATCCGTTTCTATCTCATTCAATTGTTGATCTATTGAAACAAGCCAGTCCGATGTTTAAAAGAAATTACGACTCATTATTAAAGAGAAGGTCATCTCGGCATGCATTTGAAAGAATTCCAACACCGTATCAAATCTATTCATGGCTAAGTCCAATATTAGAGCACAGCCTCGATTCTATCCGCAAAGAAGAAGGTGGAATAAAATTTACCAACAAATTGCGGTTTTAATATCGAATTTCTCTCATCTAGCTTTCTGTTCGAAAATGGCCTACGAAGAACACTTACCTGGTCAAACGAGAGACTGGAACGATGAAATGCAAAATACCCGGGAATTACCCCGTGACAAATTACTGGACCGAGTAAATCGGGAAAAATCGATTTTCAAAACCAATAGCGACTTTGTAACGGCTGCTACTCGTGCGGCAATGAACGTTTTACGCGGCAACATCATGGCCATTAACCCCGGTGAATGCAAGAAACAGCAAATGTACATCTGGAACAATATCTTTTTCGCATTGGGATTCGACATTAAGGATCACTATAAGGATTTCGGGGGTGACGCGGCAGCTTATACTGCTAATATGAATGATTTGAACGGGGTTCGAGCATATTCAGCGCTCGATATTCCCGGTCTTTGCACACTCGGCACTGCGGTTATCGATTTTTCCGGTTACCGGGTTACAGCACAAACATTGATTCCCGGGATTTTGGAAAAGGAACACGATGAGTCTGTCGTTTATGGTTCTTATGATTTCGGAAAAACTGTTGTATTGGAAGAGAAATATCTGGAATTACTCGAAAAGCCGTCTGATGATTTAAAAATTATGCCTCACAGGTAAGATTCTCTAGTGATTGCGGTTCTGAATAATTGATTTTACGTTATATGTAGGAAAATGTAATTTTTTATATAAATTATTGATTTTTCTAGAGTGCTGCACACAGTGAGTTATTAGATTATAAATCAAATTTTTTCTCTTATCGCTAAATCAATTTTTAAAACAAATTAAAGTTTTCATATATAAATAATTTAATGCACAATAATAATTGAAAAACGTGCCGAATTGAAACAAAAAATGACATTAAAACCCTCCTCCGTAACATTAACATTAACCATGCCTCAAATACCCGCGATTCTTATAATAAGTGCATTACAGTTTTGAATAATTGATTTTTTGATTTATAATAAATAAAAAAATTTTTTTTCATATTTAACCAAGTGAGTTATCAATTTTTAATTTTACTTTTTCTTGGTATTTTTTTTTGAAATTTTATTGATTAAATTAAAATTTTATTGATTTATTTTTTTTAAATCGCCACATAAAAACTATTTGCCCTTTTTTCCATCCCATTTAATTAAAAATGTGATGCAACTTTCTGCACTGGATTTAATAAAAAGATAAAACCAGAAATTTTTACAAGGCGAACATAAAAATCGAATTAAAATTTTCAAACTGTGCATAGAATGCTGTGTTAAATTTACAGTTAGAAAAGATGATAAAAAGAAATTGAAATAATCGATTAATTGTTAAAAGGCTAACATCTCAAAAATATACTTTACAGATTAATTTAATCAAAAATAATAAAATTTTACAATAAAGTAGTGCAATTACACAAACAAATTTGAGAAATCAATAATTTTACGAACATTAAAACGAAAATTGCTATTAATTTATTTCCTAATGGAAAAGGTTTTATCCAATATTTATCCAGACTAGAGAAGTAGTTTTAGAATGTGTAAAAATTTCGTTTGAAATATCCTAGAATAAAAATACAAGTTTATGAGGCAGCAAATTAGCCCATATGATATTGGTACAGAAATAAAAATTGATTACTGTAAGTTGTGTTACAAATCATCTATCTGTAAAAATTTTAGTTTTTATTTTCCTTGGTTAATAAAGCTGCGCAAATAATGACAAACTTTATCTAACACTTGTCAGCATTTAAGCTCCACAATATTTTTGAAATACTGGAAATTTCCGATTATCGGTACTGAGAATATAATTGAGTGAAATAGAAATATGAAGGCAGGAAAAGTCAGAAAGGTCCAAAGATGCGTGACTAGAAATTTTGATAAATAGGACAAATTAATTATTTTGGAATTTGAATTTTAACTATGCCTTTTTGAAAAAATTATTAGA